>JAOEGS010007556.1:0-11276 GCA_025447755.1 Corythornis vintsioides | reverse complement strand
ATATAAATAGGAACTATCCACCAGAGTTTGATTTCAAACTAGAATTGCAATGACCCCTGCGCTTTGGAAACCTGAAGTAGCTCTTCTCACCTCTCTTGTAAGCCAAAGAGTAGAGAGGATCTGACCCTTCCTACAACCCAACATACTCTACCAGCAAAATGAAAATCCCATCGTCAGCTCTGCCCAAAAAACTAGGTTTGACAACCAGGTTGTTTGCCCAAGAAGAGGCAGGCACAGCAGGAATGATTGGAGAGTCACCAGCCAAGAGTAAGTGCCTTGATTTGTATTTGTGTGTGTGTGTGTGTGTGTGTGTGTGTGTGTGTGTGTGTGTTTTCCTAGCTGCTTACATGTGAAAGTTCAAGAATTCTTTGTCTTTGTGCTGGGAGACAGTACCAGTGGTGTTGATCTAACAGCACATTCCAGCTACTGTGTGTTTCTGCCCAACTCTACTGCTACTTACAAAAAAATAATTAACTGACATGCTCTAAGACTTGGAAATTTATCATATAATTTAGCCATTTCTTCCTGGTCCTCTGTGGAAATCTGGAAACATCTTACAAAGTATGTCAATTAGCTTGAGCAATCCTGGAGTCAGACCCAAGGAAGCTAAACATCGTGGTCACCAACTCAGGGAGATCATAATCATGTTTCCAACCCCAATCCCTCCGGGCGTTACTGTCATCAAAGTTCATTGGCCAGCTGTCAGCTGCAGTGAAAAAGAGAGAAGAAATAGGAGCATGAGGTTTAAGGAAGATATGTCAACTTCCAGATGTACCATCTCTGGCCACTACTAAAGATGAATTTCAAACTGTAAGGCTCGAATCATACAGGAGCAACTTGCAAGTGTCTAAAAAGAAAAAAAAGGCTCTTTTTTTTTGCCCTTAACATGCAGCAATTAACATTTTTTTCCTTACCCAGTGCCAGAGCAGCTGATACTAACCTATGGCTTGCCTGACTTTATCCACGTTGTAGGTGACCTCGAGTTCAGGCATGTGCTTCTGCACCTCTTGTGCCAGCTCTTCAGGAGTGAAGCTCATGGCACTGATGTTGTATGTCCTCATGGTCAGTGCCTCTGCAGGGGCCTCCATGACTTCTAGAGTGGCTTTCAGACAGTCATCAATGTACATCATAGGGAGGCGAGTGTCTGGCTTCAGGTTGCACTGAAATTTACCTGTCTTGATGGCGTCGTGGAAGATCTGGACGGCGTAATCTGAAGAGAAGAACAGCAGATGTCCGTGCTCATCTCCTTCCACGTCTGCTTCAGGACAGTAACAACCCTCAGACCACCCCCTAAGTCCTCCTGTCTAAAATCTGTCAGTAGAACTGTGTATGATTGACGTTGTAGATCAGAAGCTGTTTGGAACCCTTCCGATGCTGTTCTGGGGTTTGCACGTGGCAGAGTCTACAATATTTCTACAGGAAATGGTCTTAATAAGTGTAATTAATCCCAGACCTCTCAGATGATGTTTAAAGGCATACACTAAAAGGCTGGAGTGAACAGCAGTGCTGTTGTAATGCTGCTGACACAGCATCTCTACACCAATGCTCTGCATTGCCACAGGTGAGATTACTACAGGCACAAAAAACCCTCCCTGTACTGGCTCATTTTTGCTCCTCTTCCCTGCATTAATGAGGTATAAATTGAAGTTGCTCACCAGTTGTTCCCCCACCAGGCTGAGAGTCAGCAGATATAATTCCAGGATACCTGAGGCAGCGGAAATCCAGCCCATACCGGTAGTGGTAGTACTGCAGAGGAGGAGAGAAACAAAGCTTTACACATCAAGAGGAGGCCACACAACTCCTTGATTCCACAGGAAAAAAATGTGCCACAGGATGAAGGGCCAGTCTGTGATCATCTCCTGAGAGGGATGAAAGGAAAGGATCTACTGAACAGTCTCCATTCCCTGAGGGGTAATGATTTCCCAACTGCCTGTTTCCAGTTTTCATCCACATCAGGAGATATGGATTGCCTTCTAACACAGGGTCTAGATCCAGCATTCAAAAACTGGAAATTCCTGAGTTTGAGACATTTCAAGTCTTCACACCTGCCACTGTCCTGCACAATTTTAAGTGCATATAAAAATATCAGCTTTAGCAATGTTATGGTTCTAAGAAACTACAAAGCCAAAACAGAAAGTTGTCCATGTGGCCAGCAGGTCAAGGGAGAAGATCCTGCCCCTCTGGGGAGACCCCCCCATGGAGGGCAGGGTCCAGCTCTGCAGTCCTCAGCACAGAAGAGCCAGGGAGCTGTTGGAGCAGGGCCAGAGGAACCCCAGCAATGCTGGCAGGCCAGGCTGGGAGAGCTGGGGGTGTTCAGCCTGGAAAGAAGGCGGCTCCAGGGAGAACTTTTTGGGGTCTTTCAGGACTTCAAGGGGCCTGTCAGAAAGATGGGGACAGACTTTTGAGCAAGACCTGTTGGGACAGGACAAGGGGTGATGGCTTGAAACTAAAGGAGGGGTGATTCAAGCTGAAGGAAGACATTTTTTACATTGAAAGTGGCGAGAGCCTGGAACAGGGTGCCCAGAGAGGGTCACTGCCCCATCCCTGGCACTATCCCAGTTGAGATTGTCTGGGGCTCTGAGCAACCTGCTCTGGTTACAGATGTCCCTGCTCAGTGCAGGGAGGTTGGACTCAATGACCTTTAAAGGTCCCTTCCAACGACAACCATTCTGTGCTTTGATGATTCACAGATTCCGAGTGCTTTGACTTTAGTGTCTTTTTTTGGGGAGGAACAATGTCATGATTTCCCAGCATGCTTTCTCAAGGCCTTGTACACTCTCATTTGTGCAATGCTGTTCATATTGGCAGATGAGGCAGAGAGGCCAAAGTTGAAAAAACCAGGGAAAGAACTGATACTGAAAGTTAGATGTTTGCCAGAATCCAATTCTTTGTGCCTTTTCCAAGCACTCTAGAAGTTTGTCTGTGAGAACTGCCTCAGACTACTATGGAGTTCTAAAGCCTGAAGGAAAGAAGAATGGGGGCAAAAACCACTGCAGTGAGGAATCTTACAAAAACAACCAGAACTTTCATGAAACAAAGAAAAAAAAAATCTCACTTCTCCCATGAGCTCAGCGTGAACCTTGGAGACTCCATAGATTGTCCTTGGCCTCTGAATGCAGAGATCAGGAGTTGGGTCCCGAGGAGAGGTGGGTCCAAAGGCTCCAATAGTGCTTGGAACAAAGAGCCTCAAGTTGTGCTCAGCTGCAATATCCAGAACGTTGTGCAAACCTGGAGCAAAGCATGGGATTTATCAGAACACACACTGCCCTTTCTGAAACCTCAGGAGGGGTCATGAACACAAAACCCCTCCTCACATACCAGTAATGTTGACAGCTCTGGCCAAAGGGACATTTGCTTCTCCAACAGCACTGAGCAAAGCACTGTAGTGGAAGAGCCAAGTGATCCGATTGTTCACCACTATCTCACGTAAGTTCTTGTAGTCCAAGATGTCTGCATAGATAAAAGGACCTAGAAGAAAAGGGTCCAGTTAGGGAGCTGAAGGCCAAGAAGGGTGGATGTAAAGAAGAGTTCTACGTGGAACTCGTGTTGCTGCTTCTTGGCCAAACCCCTGTGCAGGATCTGACTGCACAGCGGAATGCACAACTAATATTGGTCAATAAATTCCTCAATAAGCAGGAGAAATGAAGGGGAATTTCTACCTTTATTTCATGTGAAGACTCCTGTTTTATCCAGTCAACAGCATGAAAGCAAGAGAACACCTAGTGTACACTATTCAAATACCTAAATACATCCCCAAACAGTAATGAGGCAGAAAAACCTGTGTTTCTAGTGAAAATAAAAGCATCCAGAAATCCTCCTCTCCACCCACCTTACCATAAACACTGCCTGGGCATGAAAAAACAAAGCACAGGTTTCATTTCCAATTTGTTCCCTCCAAAAGAAATAAAGACCTCTCTTTTTACAGGAGGAGCACAACAGCCAAGCTCATCCTGACTCAGGGAGTTATTCTGGTCAAGACAGTGGAAAAGCAACAAATTAGGAAATTAGGAAGGAATTCTTCACTGTGAGGGTGTGAAGAATTTCACAGCACAGGTTTCCCAGGGAAGCTGGGGATGCTCCATCCCTGGATGTGTTCAAGAACAGGTTGGATAGGGCCTTGTGCAACCTGGGCTAGTGGGAGGTGTCCCTGCCCATGGCAGAGGGGTTGGAACTGGATGATCTTTCAGGTCCCTTCCAACCCAAAGTGTTCTATGATTCTAATAATAGACAGAACAAAGCAATAAAGCAGGAAGGCATGATCCAGAAGTTTCAAACAGCAACTGCTTCAGTTTAATCCACTTATTTCCTTTGGTACTAAGTCTTTCTACATGGAGGCAAAGTCAAGGGTAGGGATTTTTTTTTTTTTTTTCCATTCCCCAGCCACTTACCACTATAGAAAACATTATCTGCAGGCTTTCTAATGTCAGACAAGATCACACTGTTCTTTCCAAAGCGTTTCCTGTACAGGAAAATAACCACATGGAACAGTCAGTCCACACAGTTGTCAAGGTAATTCCCAAGTTGCTACTCTGCTGTTCTGTTTTGCAGGAGCAGTATCACTAACAACACTTACTGCACTAAAAGAAACCCCACCCATTCTGAAAATGCCAATGGATCAGCTTAGAAAATAAGTGAACTATTTCTAGGAGGGAAAAGACTGCATGAGGATAGAAAAAACCTTGAAAAAATGAAAATATTTTAAGAAGAAAGACCCTCTTACATGGTTCTTTCTGAAAATATTACCCAGAGATCTACTCCCCTTCAGACAATAAAAAAACCCCAAACAACAAAATATTGGGCTTGCTGCAACTGCAGCTTTTATATCAACAAAGTAAATGTAACTTGGCCTTATCAGTATCTACACAAGGCTCTCACAGAGAGCAAGACTGATGGTGCTGGAGTACATCCCAACTTTCCATTATTTAGATGATTTTTAAGTATATCATAGAACCAGTAGAAAACATTCAAACAGCAACACCACGTGTTGCTCACTTTGGGTTGGAGCCCAAATCCTCTGCCACAAACTACACTCTGGAGCTAAGCAGGTGTGGAGATGGACAATGGTGATGAACCAGGCAGAGCTCTCAGGGCATCTGACAGGTCCCTTCCATCCCAAACCATTCTATGATTCTATTCCTGGAGTTAGGTAACTAAAATTCTCATAGATGGAAAAGTCAGCAGCTGCAAAGCCCAGTCAGCAAAGGATGATGTAAGTTTTCAACTGGATATTTTCCTTTTTTTTTGTAGGACTTGCATAAAATCACAGCCTCCAGCTCCCTATTGAGGGCTCAAATCCAGCCTTCTAGAGCAAGGGAAAACTGACTGCCCTCTGAGGTATTCACATTCTGAATACATCCATTTAACTGGAAGCAAATTGAACTCAGCAACTCATCTCTCAGACAAAATGGTGTTATTTTTGGAATGTACACACAGCAAGCACACCAGTGAACCTCAAACAAGCACAGGGGTAAAAAAAAAGAAAGAAATGAAAAAGATGGTGAAATTGTGATTTACAAAACTAAAAGGCAAACAAAAGGCTCCAGGATTCTTTTCTAAACAACTTGTCAGAAAATGATTCCTTCTAGAAGTGATGGCTAAAGCTTGAATTCCTCACTAGCAGCAAGTCAGAGTCACAACATACCTCAGAAGCTTAGCAAGTCCCACTCCAAGCTGGCCAAGACCACCTAAAAGGCAACAAATACAAGACAAAAATCAGAGGTGATGTGAGAACACAGAGCTCCATTATTACTTGCATCACATCAGAAATTAGTGCTATTTTTTCTCAGCGAGTCAGAAAATATCTGTATTTTTCCCAGGGAAAACGCAATGAACTGGGTTTATTAGATTTCTGGACTAAAAATATTGGGAATTTCACACGGGACTCTGATTTGAAGGCGATATGGGAAAGATCACCACAATTCCAGAGCGTTTTGAGTCTTTTTCTTTCCACTCTTGTGCTCGGCAGGGAGGGAGGAGGGGCTGGGTTGAGAAGCTGGATGGGGAAGCTGTTTGAGACCTGTAATTAGCACCCGGGGATGATCAGTGTCGGCGAAAGACACCGAGTGAAAGCTGGCGTCGGAGGCCACTTGGCGGGGGGAGACTCCGATGGATCGAACCGGCAAGAAGGAAAAGCCACAGCCGCAGCCGGATCCCTGCAGCACTTGGCTGACGGCTCTGCTCAGGCTCCTGACGATCGGCATCTTCCTCCTTCAAAGGTGCTGCGAGAGCGGAGGGGAATGAAAAACAAACACAAAGAAGAGTCGCAAACGAGCTCGGGAGGGTTTCAGAGCAGTTTGATGCCATCCATGCCCCCCGGTTGATGTGGCCACGTCTGCCAGAAGCAGCCAGTGAGGTACCATGAATAATGGATTTGCAGCAGTGAGCTGGGAAAACATCCCCAGCGCAGCAGCCAGGGCTGAGCAGTGAGAAAACAGTCTGAGTTTAAGCCTTTTGCAGCCAGACCTTAGAAACCACGGGTTTCAAGCACAAAAGGCAACAAACAGTGGATTCAGTAAGTTGAGCAGCCTGGCTGTGGGTGCTCCCGAGGGCAAGGCTGGCAGGCGGCCGTGACCAAGCAAACCTCCTCAGTATTGCATCAGCAAGACTCAGCTAAGCCGAGGGAGGCAGCTCTCCATCCCTCCAGAGAGAGCTGCTTGCGGGTGTTTTATTTGCCAAGTGGTGGAAAAGCACCCGGGAAGCAAAGGAGAAGAGTTTACCCAGGTCTCCCCAAAACACCCGAATTATTTCACACCCAAAACCAAAAGATATGAGTGACCTGCTGCTAAAATATCACCAAGTTACCCCGAGCTACATGCAAGTTTCTTTTTGTCCACAAATCTTTCACGTTGGGGATGGAGAAGAATGAACCCCAAACAAAGCTGGTTTTTTTCTGGGGTTCCAGCTTACTTCTGCAACCCTCTTTCCCTAGGTGCTAGAATAAGTAAATTCCCAGGAGATTTATAATATATATAATATTTTTTATATATAACTTCCCAGGAAGTTATTTCTAACTAGCTGGCTTGAGATTTCCCATCAGGTCCTTCCTCATGTGTGTATTATAAAAAGGAATATCAGGAGCAGAAAGGTCCCAGCACGAGCTGAGTGTGGTTAATGGCTGCAGATAATTCCAGCACTATCAATTCTGATAAAAAAGCAAACAAGTGATTAACCTGAGGGTTCCTTTCATTTACACAGAATTTTCTGGTGCTTTAGGGAGTCCTAGTTAGTGAAATGCTTTCTAAACTACCTGTCACCCAGATTCCCCCACCAAAAAGTAAAATACCACATTTTTTAAACTTGAGAAGCACTGTCAGTTAGTATCCTGATGAATTAACTGCTGCACCTCCCAGACACAAACCCCTCAGAGGGATCAGCCCCCCCTGACTATAGGTTTGATCTCTCCAAGCTTTTATTTCTCCTGCCACATCACTGCAGCAGCCACCACTTCATCTTCTCTAGGCTTGGCACAAGTTTCTTGCCATTCCTTGTCACACACCAACCCTACATACCTACGGGTAACTCCACCTGTGGAAGCAGAGCAAAGCTGTTCCTGAAGCACAGAAAGTGAAGAAGTCCCATTCCCTGAGGGTCCATTCTCAGAGGTAACTAACCTAGGAGGTTATGATGCTGTTCTCCTATCTTTGTTCTCTAGCCTGGGCTATTTATGTATTTATATATAAGCAAAATTCAGCTTGTATTGTTGGGCCACCAAGATGATGAAGGGACTGGAGGGACTCTCCTATCAGGAAAGGCTGAGAGAGCTGGGACTGCTCAGCCTGGGGAAGAGAAGCCTCTAGGGGGATCTTATTAGAAACATATATCAATACCTGAATGGATGGTGCAAAGAGGATGGGGCCAGGGTCTATCCAGTGGTGCCCAGTGACAGGACCAGAGGCCACAGGAACAAACTGAAACATTCTTTGAACACCAGAAACACTTTTTTTTACTGAGGGCAATTTGAGCACTGGCACAGGCTGCCCAGAGAGGTGATGGAGCCTCCATCACTGGAGGTATTAAAACCATCTGGATGTGGTCCTGGGCAACCAGCTCTGGGGGGCCAAATTGAGCAGGGGGGTTGCACCCGATGACCCCCTGAGGTCAAAACCATTCCATGACACTTCAGCCAAGGCACTCATATGAGATTTCTCTCCCCTGCAAGCCCACCCTCACAAACCAGCTGTGTTCTTGCTATTTTTGAGACTCAGCCACTGTCCAGTTTGTTTGAAAGCAGCCAATAGGTGCAGAAATAGTTTGGTGTGCAGGTGAAGAAGGCGTCAGGCAGACACATCCAGAAAAGTCACTCTCACAAGACAGGTTTTTCCCTAGGAAACCCAACACAGGAGTGTTAAAGGGCAGTGCTGGCCCTTTAAAGAGCCATGATAATCCCTTTTTCAGAATGGGATAATCAACTCTTACAGCACTGGTGTCTGATGCAGAAAAATTGACCTTAAACTACATGAAAAAAAGCATTTTGAGCTCTATAAACAAAGTACAGACTAAAGTTAATTGCTACTAAAATTGCCACACCAGGCTCAAATTGGTTTCCCACCTACTGGACTGGTTTCTCCAAAGGCACCTACAGTGAAACCACAGAGGCTTAAGCTGAGAATTAATTTGCAAGTCCAGGCTGACTCAGAAGAACAGTAACCACATTTTATACCAGGCTCTGGAAACTTTCCCACCTCACCAAGCAGCCCAGCTGCATGAAAAAAAATATAATCCCCCCTTGTGATGTGCATTTATTTCTATTTAAAATGTGAAGCAGGAAAAAAAAAAAAAAAAGGTGCAACTAGTAATTCAATTCTGAAGTTGCCAGCAAATGTACAGATACATAAAGAAATTAAATGTGTGCCTTAAAAACACCTCCCTCAATGAACCATGGGATAAAGGCAGCCCCACCACTGGGATTAACTGGGAAGCAACGTGGACTGAAAAGCCCTTTCTGCTTAGAGCAGAAGTTTTCCATATTAAGTAACTTCCAGGAGATTTTAACAGCTCTGGAAACAAAAGGTATTCATTTCACTGATGTAAAAAAAAACCCTGTAATTTTATTTTTTAATAAGTTTCTCTCCCTTACTATCCCAAAGAGGAATACTTCTGTACTGTTAGGAACAGGAGAGGAAAAAATATTCTCTATATATTTTCACCCTCCACACACAACACACACCTCTGACTAGTTCCTCAGTCCCGGTTTGACTGATGGACCCAAACTGATGTTAGAAAAAAAAAAAAAAAAAGCTCCTTTGTTTTCCAGATCAAGTAAAACGAGGCAGCTTTCTCCTGAAACATGGAAGTTATTTCCCTTAGCCCACTAATTGCAATCAACGACCGACTCCTCGGCTGTACTCACCTGTCCCTTGGCCGGCGATAGGGCAGAAGCAGAGGAGAGGTGGCAATTTATAGGACACTGCCTCTTTTGAAAGCCAATCAAAACCTGATGGAAAGGAGGAGTTGTCTCACACCTTAAAAAAAAAAAAAAAAAGGAGGAAAAAAAAAAAAAAGAAGGTGGTAAAGAAGCAGCAGCAGCAACTGCAACAGCAACCAGGGGCGGTTGGCTTTTTTTTTAAACCCCCGGAACTTGGGTAGAGGCAGAGGACTCCAAAGCTCTACGTGTCCCTGCTGGTGGCAAGTGGGAGGAGGCGGGTTGGAACAAGATGATCTTTCAGGTCCTTTCCAACTCCCAAAGCATTCTAGGATCGGAACCAGCTCCTCGATCCAGCCAGAAACCCACAACCCTCCCCCCCGGGTCACCTCTGAAAGGAATCGTTTGTGGTGCAAAGGGTTAATGTAAAGCAAACACGTGTTGAAATGTAAAGGAACAATCTCCCTGGAAATGTGGGAGTTTTGTAAGAAGATTAAAGCACGGGGAGGTGGAAAAGACCCGGGGTGGAGTGGGGTGGTGGGGAAAAGAACCAGGTTCATAGAATGACACTTAGCAGGTTCACTGCCAGCTGCTGTTCCTTGCATGGTTTCCAGAGTGTTACATAAGCAGCAGGCACCTGTTGCTCATCTAAAAGGCAGAAACATGTTTGCAGCAGCCAGCAGTCTCTCCTGCATTAGTTATTAATAGAACAGCAGGGTGATAAGAAACTCAGGGGGTTCAGTCTGGAAAATCCCACGAGACAGAGCTTCAAAGATAAATGGGAAAGAGGAGAGGTCAGAGCCCAAATCTCCCATGGCATTCCTCAGGGGCTGCACAGCTGCTGAGGTGCCACGAGGATGCTCCTGCACAGAGCCAGCCGAAGAAGTCCAAAGCTTGCTGCTTTCAAAGGAAGCTAAAACACTTTCTGGGGCAGAGGATCTTGCAGATTCCCCACCACTAATACTCTGAAAACGGCCAAGATCCTCGGGGTATGGTCCACACCAGCTCCAAGAAATCATCCTCCACCCACGCTGGTCTCCAAAACCAAACAGTTTCCTCTTCAGTCCTCAAGAAGGGCTTTAGGCTCTGGAAAGCTTCTCTAAGAGCTCAAATGGAAAGTCACCACCCGCTTTGGACATCCAGAAGACGAAGTGGGTGCCACCTTCCCTGTCCCATCACTCCCCAGTGGCAAAGTCCAGCACTGCATTTGGGAGAGCTCAACACCTAAGGGATGCTCGGCTCAAGCAACCCTGCCTGGAGAGCTGGACACACCAAAGCCATCACACGCACCCCGTTGGAATCTCCTCTGGTTCGCAGAGCCCCAAGTTGGCCTGAGGGGACTTTGCGTCATCCCTCCCGCTGTCCCCTGGCAACGGTGGATGTGCCAGGGCAGGGCAGAGGGGTGGCCGGGCTTGTGTTGTTCCCTCCCCTGGCCAACCTCGGCTGAAACAACCTTGACCTCCGCGCTCAACCTCGGCTGGCTCTGTCTCCGCGGGGTGATGCTGCGGTACCCGCCGCCAGCTGTGACATCAGCCGGGCACAGCAACGGAGCGACCCAGCGGAGATCTGACCTCAGCGACCACAAATAACCAAGGGCTACGTCAGATGGCAGCGGTTGCTGGGACGCGGTGACGCTCCTGGAGAGGAGGAGGGAGGATTTTACTTACTACACCCCTCGCCTCCCTCGGTTTACGGGCGAAGAAGCCGGTGCCCGAATGAACCAGCGAGTCCGCGGCGGGTCGCTGGGGAGGAGCAAAAGGGTGAAGAAAAGGATCAAAACCCAACGCCCCGCTCCCCATCCCCTGCTCCCCGCACGGGCGGCAGCGCCGGAGGGGTGAAGGGGGAGTGCTGGGGGGGGGGGGGGGGGGGGGGGGGGGGGCGCGCCCCCCCCCCCCCCGGGGCGGGGGGGGGGGGG
>JAOEGS010007553.1:0-11912 GCA_025447755.1 Corythornis vintsioides | reverse complement strand
GACAAACAGCAGATGTCCTGCATGTCACAACTTCTTGGATTGTTTGAGACAAACACTATCATGTCCTGCATGTCACAGATCCCCACTCTGAGGTAGTTAACAAGGTAAAAAGTTCCTCACAGTAGCCAGTGCCAGGTGCTTTTCAGCAGCTTTTAGAGTCTGATTTCCCATAAGGACTGGAATAAAAACCTGGACGTGTTCTGCTGACTCCCTGACACTCCTGAATGCTGCCTTCTGGTAGCAAGTGAGATGGAAAAAAAAAAAACCCTTATTCATCTAATTTTAAATTCTAAACTACAAAGAAAGTAATTTGGACTTTGGGTAAAACTTGAAGCAGAGTAAAATTGCCCTTAAAATTTGCTTCCAACCTGGGGTCCAGTAAAGAGCAGAGCAACATTGTGTAAAGTCTTGTGATGGGCCTTTGCACAAGAGCAGATTGCTTCATTTTTTCCAAACCTTTTAGGCTCTCATTACCATCCAAGTGGATGTGAGGGCAAAACTGCAGTGGCTTTCACAGTCTCCCCTCAAATGTGACCCCGTGTTAGTCCACCTGCTTGTTGAAGCAAACACAGAGAATTATTTGGTTAATTGGCCACCCTGTGAGGAAACTCTTGCAGCTTTGGTGTTCTGGTACTTCAAAGCCGCCCCCTGCTCTCTCTGTATCCACTCACACCCTGCTGAATAAGTGAACTGGGCAAAGCAAAGTGGCTCAATAGAGGTTTAAGAATTCTGGAGTTGGAAGGGTCTAGATTTTGTGGCTGGTAGCCTAACAATTTTGCTTGAATGTGGGGCTTGAATCCTGGTTTGGATGCAGCACTTCCAAGGGCTCAGAGGCTCTGGATTCACAGGTTGTTTTCACTCGAGGCTCAAACCCATGGGGACCAGCACTGCACACCCAGAGCATCTCCCTGCTCCCCATCTTCCCTGCTCTTCCCATGGCTGCTGTCAAAGCTTTCTGGGTATTCTGGGTATTCTGGGTACTTGCTGTGAGCTCAACAGGAAGGAGAGACCAGATTGGTTCTCCTCAGAGCTTTGCTGGTCGTGGAACTAAAGATGTGCTGCTGCTTTTTCAAATGAAGGCAAATAAATAGGTAATAAAAGAACAGCTGCTGGCAGAGCCCCCAAGAGGAACAGACAAAGGGTGTTTGTATTTCCAGGTTTCTCAGTGTCCTTTGGTCCTGAAGCACCTTTGCTTATCTGGCAAGCCTGCTGCTGGAGTGTGGTGTGGGCTCTGGGAGGCAGGTAGGTGATAGGAAAAGGCAAAATCAAATGAACTGATTGGATTTGATCTGTAATTTAATTCTTCTTAACTTTCTCTCCTGCGTGGGACTGTCAGATGTGGCCAGTAGATGCAGGATAAGTTTCTCTTTGGTTTTATTTTCCCAGAGCACCTGTATTTCCAGCACTGTGGAAATTTCATGTTCCAAAACAGGCCATATGCTGGAGTGGGATGAACTAATAAGCTTCTGCCATAGCACAGCAGGGAAGAATCCCAGCATGGCTGCAGCTCCGTTGGAGCTGATACTGGGTTCTTTTTAATTAGCACTTTCCTCCAGGAAATAAGTGTAGTCAGAGGAATGCAAAAGATCAATTTTTTTTTTTTAATGGCTTTTTTTCTGTAGAACTGCCTGCAGAAATGTTCTCCCCACGTTGACATGCAGATGGCACTGCCTGAGAGTGAGATGGTGCTAATTCCCCTGGCATGGCATTACCCAGAGACATCAAGCTGTCAGCATTCAGATGGCAGAAGAACCAAAGCACCAGAGATTTAGTTTGGCTTCTGTTTGACCCGTTTTGCTCTCTGGTGTTGTTTCTTTTTCTGCTTTTTACCCTCCCACCCTTGCTACTGTCCAAAATGTGAGGCATGCTTTGTGAGGAGGAATCAATAGAATGCAACCTCTCTCTGTTCAGCTCGTGTCATGATGACAAGAGACACTACAGAAGGTGAAGCAGCTAAAATGTCCCCTGGCTAATAGCTGCTTGGAAACACTGATGCTTTTGCAGAGCAGGGTTGATACTTCCTGATGAGAAGGGGGAATTTTGGGTGGTGCATCAACACTTTGGAGTGAATTTCAGAGGAGATGTTCCAGGCAGACACCCTGCTTTTGTGTCTCATCATTCTGGTGCAGTGCACAAATTGAAGAGCACGTCTCTCGGTTCTATGAAAGCTGCATGTACACAGGTTTGGAATAACCTGTTTTCTCTGTAGGCTTTTTGGCTAGAGGCTGTATCTTCTTTGTATGCTAGAGCAAGAGAAAAGCCTAATAAAGCAGCAGAAATCCAGAAACACTGGCCAAGAGAAGATGAAAATGATGGAGTCTTTGTGCTGGCAGAGCTGAATCTGGTCACATGCTGGCAAATGCCTGTTGGAATAGGAAGGAGTGATCCAGAGCTGTGGGAACATAGAATTAGAGAATGTTTAGGGCTGGAAGGGACCTCCAAAGGGCATCTAGTGCAGCCCCCCCGCAGTGAGCAGGAACACCCTCAACTAGACCAGGCTGCTCAGAGCCTTGGCCAACCTCACCTGGAATATCTCCAGGGATGGGGCCTCAACCACCTGCCTGGGGAGCCTGTTCCACTGATCCACCACCCTCAAGGGCAAGAACTTCTTCCTGAGATCCAGTCTAAATCTCCTCTGCTCTCATTTAAACCCATTACCCCTCGTCCCTTCACTAGAGGCCCTTGGAAACAGCCCCTCTGCAGCCTCCCTGTAGCAACTTCAGGCACTGGAAGGTAGCTATGAGGTGGCTATAAGAACAGGCATGGCTTGGCTCTCTGTTGTATTCTCAGAACTAAGGAGTCTCCTCTTCAGGCTTCCCCAGCTGGGGCTTTACCTCTGATCTCTGACAGATCTGCTGGTGCCATTCCCTTCCCCATTCCCTTCCCCATTCCCTGGCTTCTTTGTTTGCAGTGCAAGTTCTGTCTGTACCACCAGTGGCTTTGGTCCTACAGCTGCTTGCACAATAGGCCCCCGTAGCTGTTGTGCTACAGCAGGCTGCAGACACTCCCTTAATCCAAATAACAGCACACAAAGGCTGTTTACTCAGGATACGAGCTGTTCCTTGAGGTATGTTTCAGAAACCACACATCCTGCAAACTTAATAAAATGGGGAACAATGACCTCCCAAGGAAAAGCAATTGGGTGATTTATTATAAATGATCATTTTCCTTGGCTTTCCAAAGCAATCCAGCTCTTGTAGGTTGGAGAGAAGGGCAGAAAAGCAAAGATAATTTAGTAATTTCTGGCTCTTATCATAGGAGTCTTTCTCAAACACAAACCCTGGGACACCAGGTTCTCTCCTAGGAGAGGTGACCCACCTGTCATCTGTCTGGAAGTGGATGAGCAGCATTCCAGGCTAAGTAAGAAGAGTCTTTCAAGTTGAACCTCCCTGAATAATCACTGTATGGGTTTGTGCCGATCGGGATCAAGTAGTGCAATGCTCACTGTGGCTCTTTCAGTGTCACCTTCTCTACCTGCCAGTTGCTTTGCATCTTGGAGTTGGCTGCAGTACCATGGTAAAAGAATCCTTAATTGTCATAGCAAAGCACTTGGGGGTGAGTGGTGTCAAATTGATGTGAGCTTGTGAGGAAGCATTAATCTGAATGGGAAAAATGAAGAATATTTAGAAGTGCTTTTTCTAGTAAGTATTATTTCATATGGAGAAGGGAATCAATCCATCACTGGCTTGCTAGGGCTTCCTCCAGCTACCCCTGTGCACTGCAGGGAAGATGTTTGACCACTGATGACTACACAGGTCCCTGTGATTTCAGAAATCAATTCCAAGTCATCCTCAGTAGCTTTTGGAATTCTCTTTTCAAATGTTTTCATCCAAAGAAATCCGTGACCCTGAGCCTACAGATCCCTGTTACCCAACCTCTTACAGCTGCAGAGATGCTGGGAAGGAGCTGGCTTGTTGTGCCCAGGGAGCACCCGTGGCACTGAGGGCACTGACACTGGTGGCAGCTGATCCTGCTGAGCTGATGGTGTCAGGGGACTCTGGGAGTCTTGCAGAAAGCCTGAGAGAGTCAAAACTTGAAGACCCTTTGCCTGGTGGTCAGTCCCTTCTGATGAAAAGCAGATCTGCTTAGAGACACTCGGGTTCTTTCCTTGCCTTGGGTACCTTAAAGAGAGGATGGGAACAGCCTGATGACTCTGTTCTTGTCTTTCAGCTCTGTGCTCTGCTTTTGGCTTCTCCAGCTGCACAGATCACCTAAAACTCCACTGCAGTTCCTTGCCCAAGGTGACAGCAGCTGTCCTGTCTCCAACTGGCCTTCAGAACCCTGCCCAGCAGCTTCCAGGGCTGTGCTGCAGTGTATGTATCATGGCCAAGAGCCACCTCCAGACCTGGGTTGTCTGATTTCAAGTGAAGCTTTGGGTTGGGGTGGAATAATTGGGAGTGTTTCTAGAAATGTGAGCTGGGTTTGTGGCAGCTGTTTAGTTTTGGGTGTTTCTATCAACCTGGAAAGTGTTTCCCTACTCAGGGCAATCCTTAAGCATTTAACCCCAAACATTCAGGCCCTGGAATAAGGAGTAGTGGCTCAACCACAAGCTTAGTCAGTTCTCTTTTTCATTTCAGATGGAAAGGGTATAAATAACCCTAGATTAGTTTGTTTGGTAACACTCATGACAGCTGGGAAAAGAGATGAGGGTTGTTTGCTTTGTGTAGAATTCCTACAACTCCTTTATTGTCAAGAAAAAAAAAAGGAGGACTGAACTCACTGAAAAGTTGGCTCATTTTTTATTTCAAGCTGCTGCCTGGTTGAGATGAACTAGCTCCAACAGGCCTCTGTAATTAAAGGAGTTCACAGTAGAACTTCCAGTTCTGTGTGTACAAACAGCAAAAAACAGAATTATTGACTCGATGTAAAGAAATTACAGCTCCCTGCTTCTCAGTGGGAGAACAATTCTCCAGGCAGCTCTGCCTCTGCCACAGAGCTGGGAAGGTTACAAACATCACAGAGCAGAATAATATGATGGGAATTTGATTGGAACTATTGTGCTATTTATACAGAAACAATCAGCTGTATTTTTAGCTCGTGAATTCTGTTGGAAAAAAAAACAAAAACCAACCCAAACCAACAAACTCAAACAGCTTTGTGTGAGATGTCACCTTGCCAGCTTAATACTGGAGTCACAACACGCTCACATTCCTGCAGCACAGAAAACTGGCAAGGGAAGGGAAGTTGTGTCACAGAAGATTTCACTGACTAAACACCTTTAAGACTGAGAAACTGTCAGGTTTGGAGGTGATATTTTGTGTGTGTGTGTCAAATCATAGTAGTAAGTACCTAATTATGCTTGTATTTAACTAGTTTAGTAAGAGGCTGTTGTGTTGCTTGATCTGATCTTGTTACACATCTATATTTATTACAGTCCAGAAGACAACATGGTCCAAAACTTCCATTTAATGAGCAGATAGAGAGAGACAAGTTAAGACACACACACACAAATATATACCAATATACATTTAAACAATGCAGAAGAGGTAGTACCATTTAATTAAGAAATATATAACATGCAGTTAAAAATGCTGAGACGATTCAGGTTTGTCTCACTGCACCTCTTCCCAGTATCCCAAGAGGCTGTAAAATGAGTTATTAGGCACCAATCCAAGTTTAGAAATGTGCTCTGTACCTTGCAGTTTCTAAAAGTGATCCTTCAGGTGAGTAGCTGAAGGGGACAGTGTTTAGTTCCCCAGTTAAATACTATGGCTGGAACTCCTCAGATAATGAGCTTTGAATCCATTACTTCTTCCAGGAACCTGATTGTCTGTGCACTTCAGGGTGTAAAGTTAGGCATGAATAGCAAATATTGGGTCTTTTTAGAGCAAAGCAAAAGATCAGATTCAATCAGATGACTGAGTTCTGTTCTGGAGGGATGACTCCCCTACAAGGGGAAAAAAACAACACCTAGAACTGGATGGGTTTTGTTGTTGACCTTGAGAGCCTCCAGTGAAGTTCTGAATTAGATATTAAGCAACTGCAATATTTAGGCTTTATTAGAGGAGAAAAAAAAAAACCACCTTAATCTCTGTAGAAACATGATCCTAAAAGAACTGAAAGAGGAGGTTGGGAAGATTCTATGTTCAGGAGCATCTTGGTGTGATTGGGATGCCCAGGGAACAAGAAGCCAGAGAGAGAGCAGATCATAGAGCTAAAGCTCCAAAACTTGAAGCCACTATTTCTTGAATGAAAATGAAATGCATTCAATGAAATGCAGCTTAAAAACCCCAATACCTTAAGCAATGGAAAGATTGCTCTGTGAATACTGTTTTAGGAAAGGAGGAAAAAATACAGATAAGAAAGATTATCAACTGTTGAGACTGAAATGTAAGAATCAAAATAGACCTAGAGCTCAGTAAATTGACATTACACCTGCATTTTCAGATCTAACCAAGGTGTGTCCCTAGTCAGAAGATACACACCAGGCAGATTCAAGAACCTAGAGAAGGCTACAGTGAAAAAGGAATATGATACCTTCTTTTTTTTTTAGGCTTGTTTTCCAGATTTCCTGGTTTCCTGTAATGTTGAAGTTCTGATGGGCCAGCAGGAAAAAATAAAAAACAACCCAAAGCAACAAAATCCAAACCAAAGAGCAATGCACCAAATCCAGGGGAGATACTGTGGCATAATGGAGATAACATTCATCTGATATACTCCTCCTCAGAGATGCAGGATGTGTCTTCATCTGTGCTCTCCTCAAAATCTGGCAAGTTGCCCCAGAGCAAAACATTCACACCTGGTGGGAAGCAGGTAAGAAGACAAAGGATGAGAAAAATAATTGATGTATTTCTGTATTGTGACCTTATTTAAATTGCACAACTGTCTGTTTTCAGAGAAAATAACTAATCACTTCAAAACCTGTTGTCACATTCATGATAAATCTATCTAATTTCCTATTTTTCTCGTCCAAAGTGATCTTTGTGTTGATGTTTACAGCAGAGCTCAAAGAATAAGTCCTTGCCACGAGATGTATTTATATAACTAAATTCCTATAGTTATTGATAATCCCCTCATGGCCAATTTATTTTTTAAATGCATTGATCTGCAATGCAGGTGACACTGAAAGGTTTAGCCAGGGGAATTCCTCCTATCTGGATGGAGAGGGTGATTTGTCAGGATGCTCTTTGTGCCTGAGGACTCCAGGCAAATGACACTTGGCACCCAAACAACACCTAGCTGAGGAAACTCACTAATGTGAGCTCTGGCTTCAGCTTGAGCTAATGAAGACTCAGTTATGGAGGGTCAGAGTGACAACATGACTCACCCAAAAAAGAGAGCCCTTTGGACAGCTGCCTAATGGCTCAGTAAAGCTATACATGGTGCTAAAAATAGCAGCTGGGGGCTGTGTTTATACTACTAGAGTATTGCTTCAGAAAATCCTCACTTCTGACTGCAAGAGGGGGGCAGGTTAACTTTGCTGCTGCAGAGAAATTTCCACTTGAGCTACTCTAAATGTCTCCAGCTCCCGCCCCTGAAGTAGCTTGCTCAGTTAGCAAAGCACTAACACTTGCCTTATGGCTCCATATGTTCTGCTCCCTCCATATGCTTGAACTATCTTGAGATGCCTCATTAGGAGGAGGACTCAGAATTCAAGATTTTAGGGAAGAGAAGCAAACGTTGTGTGTTCCTTACCAGAAGGGTCCAGCCTGTTGATGCCAAAGACTGCTTGGCTGTGAAACATCCACAAGTGGCCATTGTTGCAGGACAGGAGGCAGGGTTTGCAGGGAGAAATCACATGATAACCAACGATGTTGCCACTGGAAAGACAAGTGGCATCATGAGCAATCCAAATCCCTGGTCAGGGTTGGAAGGGACCTTAAAGCTCATCCAGATCCAGCCCCCTGCCCATGGCAGGGACACCTCCCACTAGAGCAGGTTGCTCAGAGCCCCATCCAGCTTGAAAAACTGCCAAGGATGGGGCTTCCCTCACCTCTCTGGGCACCCTGTGCCAGGGTCTGCCCACCCTCCTGGGGAAGAAATTCTTCCTCATGGCTGATCTGAATCCACCCAGCTCCAGTTTTAATCCATCCCTTCCAGTCGTGTCACAGCCCAACAGCCCAAAAAGTCTCTCCCCAGCTTTCTTGTAGCCCCTTCAGATCCTGGAAGCCACAAGAACGTCTCCCTGGAGCCTTCTCCAGCCAGCTGTTGGCTTTTCCAGTTCAAACCCAGTGGCCATGGTTCCAGACCATTAAGTAATGCTCCTATTCTGGTCAAGTGAAGGGAACGTAGTTGAACAAGCATCTTAGATATTTAAGGAACATCTGTCAGGAGTTACAAAATATCTTAAGTTTTAGATCTTTGGCACAGAGAACCATTTAGTAACCAAACTTGTGTAACCCTGAGTAGTTTACATAGCAACAAATGGTGGTGCAATTCTGTTTTTTTGGGGGGGATAAGGACAATTATTCCTTTAGATCCTATTTAGATCCAGAGTAGAAGTTCATCATGCACATAAAATCCGTCTGTACAGAGGCAATGTGCACAGGGGGGTGAGTGCAGCAGGAGTCAGATGAGAATCTCAAAGCCTTATCCTCTCAAAGCCTTGAAACCTGGGACAACCATTTACCTCCTTTCTCATTGCTCTGATGAGGCATTTCTGTTGAAACAAGAACTGTGTTCCTGTCCCAGCCCCCCCTGAGTGAAATGAATGAGGTGAAACTCTTGATGATGAAGTTGAAAAGCCCATCTCCAATAACCATGAGCTGGTTGAGAGTTGTTTTTACTCTTAAATACCAGGAGTTAATAAAGAGGATAAAAGAACTCCAAGAACTTCAGTGGCAGCACGTTCCATCTGCTGGCACCACGCAGCTCTGCCAAGAGGATGTTCTATTAATTAGAATATGAGTAACTACTCCTTAACTGCAGCCTTATTGCCACAATTAGCTCAGAAGCAGACGTTGTGTCAGGCAGGTGGCACACAAGTGTTCCCAAACACCCAGGCTGCTGACAAGGTTGTCACATTTCCCCTTGAGACTGGCACAGACAGACTGGCAGCCCTGCCCACAGGGAGAGGGGGTGAGTTTCTCCCAAGCAGCAGGAGGTTTGCACTGGAGGGTGCAGGGGGTTTTGGTGTCACTGACCACGGTTCTTACCACTTCAAACAGGCAATGTTCTTCAGTTTGCATTTGCAGATGTCAGTGAAGTAACAGCTCCCAGTGAAATCCACAGTGCTGGGGGGGAAAAGAGGGAAAACAGATGGATGAGAGGACAGGTTTGGGGTAACCCAGGTCTGGAGGTGCAACAAAGTGATGTTCCTGTTAATCACCCTCTGCTGCTACCTGACAGGGTGCTGAAGAGAGGTTGGTGCTGGTCTCTGCTCACAGGTAACAAGAGGGGCTGGATTCCAGCTGCACCAGCAGAGGGGCAGACTGGGCATTAGGAAACATTTTCTCACTGAGAGTAGCCAGAGCCTGGCCCAGGCTGCCCAGGGAGTGGGTTGAGTCCCCAGCCCTGGGGGTGTTGAAGGGTCATTTGGATGTGGGGTTGAGGGACATGATTTAGGATTGAGCTTGTAGAGAAGGGTTAATGGTCAGATGGGATGATCCCAAGCTTCTCATCCAACCTGAATGACTCTGTGATTATTTCGGGTGTTTATTTATCTAGTTAAACTTTCCCAAGAGCACTCTCTTCCTTTTTTTTTTTTTGGCTCAGCTCCCAGCAGCACTCAGATGGAAACCAAAAGAGCTTCAGAGACTGACAGGGTTGTGCTGCAAATCCCTCCCCCAGCAGCCCAGGGATCTCTCCTGCTCCCGGGGCTGGGCACCCACAGCCAGAAACCTGCTCACAGACATCACCCCCTTCCTTGCAAATCTCAGTTAAGACTCCTAGCTCAAAGGCCAGGACGTTTCCAACCAAACCTTTGATTTCTTATCTCCCTTTCAAGCCGTGCTTTCTTATTACCATGTCATTTTGCAACCTTATTTCCTTAGCATTCAAATCCTGTTATGGGAAAGCAGCAGGGAACCAACCTGCAGGAGAGTCCCCTCAGTGCCAGATCAGGTTTGTTCTGTTCAGGGGTATTTATTTCCAATGCTAATCTTTCAGGAAGGAATTGGAGCCTCCCGAGCCTACGACTTCCCCACCAAGAGATTCAATTAAGACTGGATTTGCCAGACAAGGAAGGGTCCAATTACTGCCGTGGGGGGGAGGTGGGTGGAACTGGGGAGGAGGTTAGGGGTCGAAATGGGAAGGGAGGAAGGGGTGGAACCACATGCCCAGCTGACATTGGATGAGAATGACACCGCGTCCTGCGGCCTCCTCAGCCCGCCCACCCACTTAACCGGGGCACCACCGGGCAGGCTGCAGCTCCCGGGAACCTCGAGATCGCCACCGTGCCCGGTTCCCTGCCACCCTGCAGGGACCAACCGCCCCCCAACCCCCCCCCGGATCCCGGCGCTCACCCTGAGGGCGGGATGTCTGTGGAGTAGAGGGCGATGTCGGTGTCCGCCAGCAGCACGGCCTTCATCCCCCGCCAGCTCAGCACCTGCCGGCAGAAGCGGCAGCACAGGACGGCCACGCTCCGGTCCTCGAAGGTGCAGCTGCTGAATGACATGACGGGGGATCGAGCGGGCTCCGCTCCCCGGGCCCCGCTCCCGGCCGCTGCCAACGACCACGCTCCCTCCTGTCAGTTTGAATTCCCGACCTCCGCCTCCCATTGGACGCTGTCGGCCCCTCCCCCTCATCTGATTAACGGATCCTGTGGGCGTGGCCTAGCGCATCTCGTCGGCCATTGGATGAAAAGGGTGGCACCACCCCTACCGCCCGCCTATTGGCAGAGAGGCGAGCCCCGCCGCGCTCCTATTGGTCCGGCCGGCAGCCTATTTGCATAGCTCTCCTCGCCCCTGCGGAGCTCTCGGCTGGACCCCGCCCTGGAGGGGCGGTGCTAGGGCTGCCAAGCGGCGGGAAAAGGGGCGGGCCCGGCTAAGCGACGGTGCCGTCTGATTGGTCAGAGCGCCCGTCATTCCCGCCGAGAGCTCTTCGCCGATTGGTCCGCCCGCTCGCCGGGGGCGGGAGCGGCACCGGGCCGGCGAGGGGGGGACCGGGGTGCGGGCGCCAGCGGCCGGAGGACGCCCGGCTGCGGGAGGCGGCTCCGCAGCGCCCAGGTAATCGCCCCGCCCGGGCCACCGGGCTCCATCCCCTCGTTCCCCCCCGGGGGTCCGCTGGCTGCAACACCCCCCCCCCCCGCCCGCCTCCGCCACTACCCCCGGCGCGGGGGTCGCGTCTCTTAACCTCGGTTCCCCCCCGCAAACCAACTCCGCACCCCCCTCCGCGGGACCCCCCCACGCTTCCTCTCCCCGCCGCCCTCATTGTTCTTCCCGGGCGGGATGCGGATCCGCCGGGTGCGGTGTTTATTTCTTTCTTCCTCCCCTACGCGCATCTTCCGCGGGGGTTGCGCAGCCGCGACCCCTCCCTTGCAAAACCGGGTGGGAAAGGAAAAAAACGGGGTAAAAAAAAAAACCCCACCCCGAACCGGGAGAAAAGTTGCGTCCCGCCGGGCAGGGTCCCGCCTGCCCCGCACACGCCGAGGAAAAAAAAAACCAAATAAACCCCAAATCCCCCCAAAAGCGGCTGGAGCTGCTGCGGAGGGGTCTGGGCTGCAGGGTCCGGGAGCTCCGGGATCAGCCTCCGGCTGCTGCTGCTGTGCCCGGGGGGGGAGATGCTGCAGCTTCGTCTGTCCGTCCACCCCTGCTCTCTTCTCCCCCTGGATCCCCTCGGGACCCCCTCCCCACTTTCCCCTCTGCTCCCCCCATCACCCCCGCCGGGGGATGAGGGCGTTTTCCCTCCGGGTACCTGCCCGGGCTGCAGCTCCAACCTCAAGGAGAATTTGCAACGTCAGGGCAGTTTTTCTTAGGGTCACCAATTTGGGCTGCTCAGCTGGTTACTGCGAGCTGGACCTTTTTATATATATT
>JAOEGS010007552.1:5462-30405 GCA_025447755.1 Corythornis vintsioides | reverse complement strand
GGTGTGTGGTAAAAAAAGATGGCTTAAATTTAATGTCTTTTTAGATTAATATTTCCATTCATTCCAGAGCATATTCCTCTGGCATTTCCAGCACACTTGTTTAGCTGAGTAGTTAACAAACTTCATGGAAACACATGTTATAGTGCTCTCTAGTGCACGGAACTATGAATGAAGGATGTCTCTTTTGAGATATCTCGATATGCAGCGCAGCTTTTGCTCCAGAGCAGCCTGTTAACCACAACAGCTGCTTCCCATTGTGGAAATGCTATTGAAACAATACCCCACCCCATCCCAACAACTTGACAACACACACAGATGATATTTATGTAAAACCCTGTGTGAAGGGGTACATGGAAATAAAAGATAAGGCAAGAAATAACCCAGCCAGGAGACGGCTATCTGTCTGATCCACGGTGTGCTCCTGTGGATCTCTGTTTGCCAAGCCGGTCTGAAGCAGCTGGTCTCTATGTCAAACTTAGTTTACTCTGCTTAGTTTTTATACAGCTGAGTGATTTTTACAGCCACCAGAGCACCGGGAAGCTCGACAGGATATTGGCTGTCCCCTCATGAGAGTTTGCCATGCTGGGATGTCAGCATGAATGCCCTGTGAATTTTAAATGCCTGGGAAACAGTAGGTCCTGCAGCCCCATTCCCTGATGCTTGGAGAGCTCTTCTGAGGAACGTGGGTTTCTGTTCAATAAAGGGAAATACAAGCTGTGATTGTGGCCTAGGAGACTCAAGAGTAGCTAGGAGCCCCAGCCTCAGGACTGGACATGATGCATGTCCACCCTCACCACCCTCAGTGGTGATGCTTAGGGTAAGCCTTCAAAAAGCCACACGATCCCCTGCTGCCCTGGGCAGCTGGGGATTTGGGTCATCCTGAGCATGAGGTCAGACTTGTGCCCCTGGATTTACCTGATCCCTTTTTGAACATGCTGGTACAAGGTAGATGTAAATTTATGGTGTTGCTGGAGGTCCCCAGACCTTCATCTGCTGGCAGTAGAGCTGGCTTGGGTGCTGGATTAGGTTGTTCAGGGCTGGGGCCAGCTGAGTGCTGACTATACCTGAGGAAGGAGTTTTCACAACTTCTCCACCTGATCTGAATACTTTCCTTTTTCTGGTAACCCTCCTTTTGAAATGGAAAGTAGAAAGGTTTCAAGGTTTCAAGTTTTGGTTTTGTTTCTATTTTCATTTTCTATCACAGAAGGTTTACAAAAAAGTCAGAGGCAAATATAATGACTTGTAACAGGGGGAACAGAGTGAAAATAGCTCCTTCACCCCCTGTGGCACAACACTTTATAAAAACCAGTGTCTGTAAAATCCCCAAAGGGTTAGGAAACCAGCCCACAGGAATTTTTATCCAGGATTTTTGATTCTTGGAAAGCAAAAGAGAAGGTTTGAAGATCATCACATTTTTATCCACAAAATGAATGACATGAACAGCATTTCCTTCTCTCCTAGTTATTCCTGCCCCACTTACAAAGCCAGCCAAACTGGGGTGGTGGTGGCGGTGGTGATGGCACATCCTCTTGCTCGCGGTGACTTTGCTTTTCCATCATTTGCCTCCCCATTAATCTCAGTACAAACAAAGGCTCTGAAGAGACAAGCTGAAAAGCTCCTGGGGGTACATTTAAATCAGTCCTTTCTAATAATGTCTGTCGACCTCTCTGTGGAAGAACTGCTCCCCAAGGAAAGGACACGGAGCCACAGCAGCGTGCTGAAATATGGTGGGGTGTAATTAATTCTGACCTCTGGCTCCCGCTCACTCGCTCTCAATATTAAATTTGACTAGTAATATTGTGGTTTTTCAATTATCCTTGTTTTCTTGAGGGCACGGTGGGAGAGAGGGGGTCGCTGCTTGAAATTCAGCTTGGTGGGAGATGCATCGGTTGGGATGTAGAACTGCCATGCTGCGGGCTGGATGGGATTGATCCTTGAGTTGTGTCTGGTGGGATGGTGTTTGGACTTGGACATAGTGTTGTGTGTGCCTCTCCCCCTCCTGCCTGCATCCCTCCTGCCTCCAAAAACAGATGCTAGATCAGGGCTGTGATGGGGCCAGCTTCCTGCCAATGCTACATGCTGTTATAGAGCAGGGAGGTGGACACGAAAAGAAGGAGCCTTTCAGGAAACAGGGAGGAAAATTATCATTTTGGTCCTGGTTTTCTGGCCTTGCCCAGGAAGTCACTTTCTGGCCACTCCTGAAGTCAGTAGAGAACTTTTATCAGACTTCCTGAGAGCCTAGAGGGGATCCAAGCCATTAGCTCACATAGGACCTTGTGGTAAAAGTCTTACTAGTATGTCCATAGTCAAAAATGGAGCAACTTAAAGCAGGCTTAGAAGCTGTGCACTTGCTTGACCTTTTGTTTTTGAGTAGGGGAGGCCTTGAGGGCTGCTAATGTATTTTGGCAATGGATATTTGCTGGGAAGGCTTAGCTTGTCTGTTCGCTTAACCCTATCATTCTTGCAGTGCCCCTGCATGTCCTGGAGTGGTCTGTAGAGGGTCCAGGGTGTTTTAAGTGACTGCTTTTGGACCTTGTGCAGGAGGTAGGGATGAAGG
Organism: Corythornis vintsioides; assembly: GCA_025447755.1. Taxonomy (NCBI): domain Eukaryota; kingdom Metazoa; phylum Chordata; class Aves; order Coraciiformes; family Alcedinidae; genus Corythornis; species Corythornis vintsioides. The sequence goes on along the minus strand of JAOEGS010007552.1, from coordinate 27,848 downwards.
TGACATTTTCTGGGTAAGCTCATGTGGTTCATGTATAGGAGAAGGAGGGTTAAGCAGCCCAGTATCAACCCCCTCCTCATCCAATGCACTCCTTTCTCCTTTGTCACCACCTCCCCAGCATGTCCCTTATCACCAGTGTCCTCTACTACCATACCAGGCTCCAGGAGTGGATTTGGGACCTGCTTAGGTGCTCTCACTAGGGCAGGAAAATGTTTCAGGATGCTCCTGCAGGATGCCTATGCAGGGACTTCATGATTTAATCTCTCCAAAGCTTCCAAGGTCCCTGGACAGGACTATCACCTTCCTCCATGCCCCATGTGTGCCCCAGCAAGAAAGCTGTGCCTGATGGCATCTACCACTTTGATGGGCTCTCTGAGGACAGTAGTAGTGCAGGGCTGGGATGTGTGGTAGGATGGGATTCTGGATGGGGAAGGGCCACTAGGTTTGCACCCTGAGAGAGCTGAGTTAGCTGAAGAAAGGTGAAAAGCAGGACTCGGAGGCTTCATCTCCCTTCCTCACTTTACCCAGTTTCTTGGAGAACACAGCCACTGGTCAACAACTCAGAGGTGGTTTTACAAGAGGCCAAGGGTTGGCTTCTTGGACTCCTCATTGCTGGTTGCTGGCAGCAGCTCGGCTGGACCCTGGGGAGAGCTCACACCCTGGGGCTGCACAGATGAGCTTGCATGAGCCCCTGGGGTGAAATAAGACCATTTCAGCCCCGTTGCCATGTCCCCTCAAAGTGTCAGAAGATGCATTCAGGCAGCAGGAATGAGAAGGGCTTGAGCTGGGGGGAGGGAGGAGAAGGAAAATTAAAAAAAAAAAAAAAAAAAAAGGAAAACGCCACTTGCTGCAAAGCGAGCGAATTCTCCAATAAACCCGAATCTGCTGAGAATACATTTTACAAACATGCAGCGAAGTTGGCTGCTTTTGTTTGGGCGTTTGTTAAGCATTAACTAAAGAATGCCATGGTCCAGCCTGCTCGGTGTGAAACCTAATTCTCCCCCTTTCTGGAGCCATGGCATGGAGTGCTCAATTTTTTTCTCTCTGTAGGACTGCAGCCTTCTGGTACTCCAGCCAAAAACCACTCATATTTTAGCAAGCTTAGCCCCGGCCCCGTTGCCAGGCAGTAAAACGAACACTTGTGCGCCTCGGTGGGAGGGAGCCTGGAAATGGGGAAGGGTCAGGAGAACAGCCCTGGGGAAAACATCCCTCCTCCATCCCACTGGAGAGCTCTTCAAGGGCTTGGGGTGTGTGGGGAGGAAAGGCAAGAGTGGCTGTGGGTGATTTCTTCCATCAGCTTGGGTGTCTGGAGACCTGGGGTGAGTTTGGAGGTCCCTGGGATCACCGGTGCTTAGTTGTTCTCTGAAATGTTCTCCCCAACCCCAGAAAATGTCAACCTGAGATGGATTTAGCCTTTTCCCAGTTGCTCTCACAGCCTTGCCACTGCTCCTGCTGCAGCTGGGGGATACCTTTGTAGGTACTATGCATAAGGGGTGCACTTGTGACCCTTCCTTCCCAGATATGGTCCATGGGCTGGAGAGGGGGACAGGGTGATGTGAGCACAGCAGCAACAGGACAGCAACTTGTTCCCAAATCGTGGGTTCCAGGTTGACAGACAGTGGCATTTTGACACTGCCAGCCCATTGAAGACCTGGTGCTGCCATCCTCCCTTCTGATAAATGACAGCGAGTGAGAAGATGACCCAGATGACAACTCAATCCAGCATCATTGTTCCCCGTGACTAACTGATGGCACCCGCTGCCAGCCCCATCCTGCAACGCTCATCCTATGTGAGCCATTGGCTCATTCTTACACCCAGGTGACAGCTCTGTAGAGGGTCATGGCTTTACTCTCCTGAGAGCTGTCAGTTGAGAACAGCTGTGAGCATGGCTAAGATGGAGCTCTCTGCATCTCTGATGGGATGATGCTCCTCCTGGGCCATGGTGAGAACAGGTGATGAGCTGGTCAAGTCTCTGCACTGGGGTGATGGAAAATCCATCATCCCTGCAGATGTGGCAGGGAGGCAAACAAGGCAGCTGCTCTGTAGGGATCAGTGCCAACAGCACTGGCCCCAGCCCTCATCCAGGAGCCCATGGGGTCACTGTCCCTTTCACCACATCCCTGGGCCGGGCTGGCGCAGAGGGGTAGGAAACCATCCCTTCTCTCAGCAGAGCCACCTCACCTTGCCCGCAGCCTGAACTGAGCCCCGTGCGGCGTTTGAGATTTGTCCGTCACTATTTAATATCGTCGCCCCTGACCTGCCGCCCCCTCCCCAGGGAGGCTCCGACGGGCCGCCTTTGTATGCGGCGCACGCAGACAGACAGCAGCCGGGAAGCGCCCGTCAATCACAGCCCCTTTCAGCCTGTCACCTCAAAATAAAGGGAGAAAGGCGGGGGTTAGGGGGGTAGGGGCATCTCTGATGGGAAACTGGGGCTGCCCACGCCACTCCTGTTCCATCGGTGCCCTGGGGACGGATGTGCTGTCCCAGAGGTGGCTTGTCAAAATTTCTAGGTTTCAGTGGTGCTGTGTGGTTGGGAAATGCCAAAGCAGAGATGAGGGATGGCTTTCTGGAGGAAGAGGAATTGCATGGAGAAGTGGGAGCATGTCCTCAGGGCAGGAAAGATGTTTGTAGTGCCAGCTGGCTTGCCTGGGCATCTTCCAGCAGAAATGTTGCACTTTTAGAAATGGAAAAATATGTGATTTCAAGATTTTCTTGAAAACCACCACCTTTCTGGTTCAAAAGTACAGATTGCCATTTCAAAAAGGACCAAATTAAATATAATAATAATTGATGCAGATTATTCAATGCAAGAACAGGAAGATTTTTATGATCAGAAACAAAAGGTTGGGTGTGGTGACAAAAATTCTTTGTTACAGCTCTGCCAAAGTTGAGTGGGTTTGGTTTTGTTTACAAATACACACTGTCAGTGCTTTGGCAAGGCTTTTATTGAGCCCCTATGGCAGGCTAGGTTTCCACTGAGCATCACAGGGCTGACCAGTCACTCTGACCAGTGCCCTGCCCTGTGCTGGCCAGCTCTGTGTGTGTGGTTAAACAAACACAAAGGCTGCCAACCAGGCCTGATTTAGCTTTTGCACCTCAGGTTATGAAAAAAAAATACTGTGAACTAAAGCCTGCAGTGGCCCTGAGGATGGCAGAAATGAAGGTGGTCTCTTTGCAGTTTAAGAGTTGGTGATTTTGTTCTTGACTTAAAACCTGTTGAAACCCCAGGCACAGCCCATCCTTCTGTGCAGCCTCCTGTAGAGAAATGTAATCTCAAAGTCCCCTTTGCAGCTGTGAGGAGTCACAAAGAGGTAGAGAGGGGAGAAACAACAGTGTTTGCTCTGCAACCTGCTGCTTGCCGCAGGAAGGAGTCAAAGAGCTGAAGGTCCAGAAGGTGGAAGAAAGCACCTCTGGATCCAGGCTGGTGTGTCTTGACTAGGCAAAAATGTCAAATTAATTGCTAGATCTGGTGCTGGAAGAACATTTTCCCTGAGCCTCATCTCAGTCTGACCAGGGGTGCTTCAGTTGGTTTATGCATGCTGGGGCTATCCTATGTGGAGATACCCCTGTGTGGGGTTATTCCTAAATGGGATTATCCATGCAGGGGATTAACTGTGCGTGCTTTTCCTCCCCGTCACTGTAGAGGAGCTGGTATTATTATCCAGGGCTGGTCCAAAGCTGTAGGGATCTAGGAGACTAGCAACCTAAATTCAGTTTTAAGTGTCTAATACTAGGCAGCCATTTGCCTAATTCTCAAACTTACCCTGTTTTGTGACACACTTTGGGCTTAGAAGTATCCATTGCTCAGTTGGTGCTGCTGGTGCCTAATTGGCAAAGGTTTATGACTCTCTAAGCAGTGCCCTGTAAATAGAGATTTTGGACACATTCATTTGTGAAGATCAGATAACCATAAAGTAATAGCGTATCAATATTTTATTACTGAGATCTGTTAGTAATACCAACAGGAATGATTTAAACACCATTTGAACAGAATGAGAATGTGTTACCAGATGAATACAAATTGCCTCCACTTTGACATAAAATAACTAAATAACTAAAGGAGAAATTACTTTGGAAATATTAACACAATCCTGAATTTCTCAGAGCTGGAACAAGAAAAAAATGACCCTTCAAAAGAGATGCTTTCAAAGGAATATACATTGATGTCCTCCCAGGGATGTTGGAAATACCTGTCTCTTAGAGACAGACCAGGGAAATTCAAGTTGAATGTACAAAAATAAAAGCTACTAATGGCATTATGTGGAATTATAAACTCCCTAACCTCCCCCTTTTATTTGGTAAATTTTCCACTTTCTGTAGTGACATTAGTGTTTTATAAAAGCTTTATAATGCTCCTTTCCTGTTTCTTTGGGGATGCTACAATATGCTGAATGTGCCCAAGATTTGGCTAGTACAGGGAGAGTGATGTGCCCCATTCCCCTGCTCAGAGCCACCATTTTTGGGACACCTGAGAGGGACTGGTTGTAGCCCTTGTGCTGGCATGAGGTGCCCATGGGAGGACCCCAAGGTGGGAGGGAGCCAATGCCAATAAATCAGGCTACATTTGGGGCCCTGTTTCCTGACACCTCAAGTCCTCCACACCCAGTTCCAAAGGCTGGTAGGCACTGCTAGTGGGTGACAGTGTGCTCTGGCACCCTGCCAAATGTGCACACGTCTGGCAAGTAGCTGTTGGCCTCTGGAGCTCACCTGACAATGCCGTTACCCTCTACTCCTGCACATACCTGCTTTCCTTGAACTGGTGAGGCATGCTGCTTTGCTTGGGCTCTCCGGCTCCATACAGGCTAGTGTTGATCTCTGAGGAGATGGGCACAGAGGCAACCAGCTGTTGCTCACTTTCCCAGGCTTGCTGCTGGGCGGCGGAGCCTGCCTGTCCCCCTCCGGCAGTTTCCACAGCTTGTTTATCAGCTACTGGGCAACTAAAGTGGTGAAATGAAAAGGTGAAATGAAGCCTGGCTGGGATTTCATAGGAGCAGAGGCTGAACATAGGCTTCAGTAAGGTGCATGCTTCTTTCCTGATGGGTAGCTTCTGTTCAGCAGAATCTCTGGTGTGATGAGTGTCTTCACTGCAGGAGCTGCCTCTGGGGCACAGATTCACACGTGCCTTGCTCTGCACCCACTTCTTGTTTTATGGGCTGTCAAGCTCATCACAACAATGTTTTAAAATTATTCCTATTTTCTGATGGTTTTGCTGTGAGGGTTTTGCATACATCTGGTCCTCTACTTGTTGGAATGGAGCTTATTCAGGACTTCTCATTTCCTATGTGGTTTTTTTTTTTTTGTAATGGCCAAAAAAACCCCAGAGGGGTGAAAGCCTTCTGGTGACTGCAGGGCTGCCCTTCCCATCCCCAGCCAGCCCCATCCCTGCAGCCCCCCAGCTCTGCAGGTTTCCCTGGCAGTGGGGAACATGGGGGTGGGAGCTAACTGGAGCTGGTGGAAGGCTGGTTGCAGTGATCCCCATGCAAGTCCCTGGGGCATCCCTAGGCTGGAACATGAGTGGTGCTCGGAGGTAACCTCTGCAGGATGTGTACTCACTTCAGACTTCTCTTTCTGGGCCAAAGACATCAAGACAGGGGAATAATAATGTCCAGTTCCCACAAATATTTAGGATGAGGCAGGGCAAGCAGTGACTTTTTTTTTTTTATGGAGCTCAAGCCAAAGCCAGATATCTGGGTGTGGTGAAGAGGCTCTGGTTTGGTACCTTCAAACATCTGTATTAGGATAAGAATCCCATTCACTTAAAATATACAGGCAAGGTTAAATCTCCAGGTGCCTCCAAGTCCTCTCAAGCCAACACTGATGCTGCTGCCTCCTCTCTGCTTGACTCAGTTTCCCCAACAGTAAATCATTGATCATGCTACTGAGCTTCTTGGTAAGGACATTTAAAGTTAGAGAAAGAAAGGCTCTGTTTCCACCTAAAGTGTTATTGCTGTCATTTTTATGAATGGCTTTTAAGAATAAACCCAGTGTGTTGAAATCTGGGAACACTACAATCAGGAATGCTTCAAAGACTGTCACATTAATGTCAACGAACAAGCTGAGCTTTTTCTTTTCCTTTTGACACATCAAGTCTTCAGTCTACCACCATCCTTAATGCCAGATTTTATGCCATGGAAATTGTTATAATGTCTTGGATGTTCCTGATGTGTTTGGCAATCAGGAATGGGGATGTTCCAGTGACTCAGGCCAGAGGGACAGAGTAGTTTGTGGATGACCAATAGCATGGGCACTTTCTGCAGATGCTTGTTGAGAGGCATAGATGAGTTCACTGTCTCCATTGCTATCTGCAGCATCTCCTTATATCTGGGTGTGATCTAGAGGCAGGTCAACAACAAGGGTTGGCTTGATAATACTCATGCAGATGTAGTGTGACCCATATCTCATGGTAGTGGTAGCTGGACTGTTCAGTTTGACACCTGTTTGCTTTTTACCTGGAGCATCTGGACATCAAGGTCTTCATCCTTTGACCATATTCACGGTAAGCACCTAGTAACAGGTCAACCAAAAATGTCAAAGGCAGCATTCCCCTTGGCATAGGGCAAGCTCACAGCATGTTCCGTGTCACTCTGGGGTGCATGCTGGCACCAGCTCCCATTGTGCCCAGCCCCTCAACACAATCAAAGCACCAGCGGGGTAACACTTGGAGCCAGACTCTTCTCAGTGTTATTCAATGACAGGGCAAGAGACAATGGGAGTAAGTTGGAGCACAAGAGGTTTAGGGTAAACACAAGAAAAAAACATTTTCTCAGTGAGGGTGACAGAGCCTGGAATGGGCTGCCCAGGGAGGTTGTGGAGTCTCCTTCTCTGGAGACATTCAAGACCCACCTGGATCTGTTCCTGAATGACTTGGTCTAGGTGATCCTGCTCAGGCAGGGAGGTTGGAGTAGATGATCTTCTAGGTCCCTTCCAACCCCTTACATTCTGTGATTCTGTCACACAGTGATTCCTGTGCTGCTACCTGTCTCTGTGCCACGGATGTCCCATCCCCAGCATATGCTGGGTGCAGCCGTGATGCTGCCAGGTGACCCAGTGGGATTTCCTCTTGCTCCCCCAGGCTCTTCGCCGTGAAGTGCGCCGGGTGCCTGGAGGCCATCGCACCCAGCGAGCTGGTGATGCGCGCCCAGAAGAGCGTCTACCACCTGCACTGCTTTTGCTGCTGTGTCTGCGAGCGGCGCCTGCAGAAGGGTGATGAGTTTGTGCTAAAGGAAGGGCAGCTCCTCTGTAAGGGCGACTACGAGAAGGAACAAGAGCTGCTGAGCTTGGTGAGCCCGGCTCTGTCGGATTCTGGTAAGGGGCCGCCCGCGCCCGGCGTCTCCCTGGCTGGTCCTGCTCCAAGGTCCCTGAGAGAGTAGTGGGATCTGGAGGCAAAATGTGGGCTCACTGCAATGAAACTCTGCCCCACAGTCCAAGGGAAAAGTACTACAAACACAGTTGCATCCTTCAGACAGGGTCTCTCCCACCTTGGTGGCAAAGGCATGAGTGGGAACCTTCAAAGCGTAGGGGCTGCAGGGCTGGAGGGTGCTTTAGGGCCCATCCCATCTCATTAGGCTCGTTTCTGTAAGGGTTTGTGCTCCTGGCCTGTGCAGGGCACCAGCACCCTATCACAAGGGGTGTACAGCCTCCCTGGATGCATGAGGGAGAGTGGTGCTTGCTGCAGGTGACATCTCCTACCTCCTCACCTGGGGAAACAGAGTAGCTTCCAGAGTATAAATACATTGTAAATGAGTATTTTCTTACTGAAAAAAAAAGGTAAGGTTCCAAGCCTCTCACTGACTAGTTCATGCTAAACCTTCTGTGTCTCTGCTCTATGCCTCACCAGTCCCACCTGGGATTCTGGAAAGGCTGAGTGTAAGAAGTGCACTTTTGTGTGAGTTACTGGCTCCTCTTAAAACCCTTCCTCAAGGGAAAATCTTCTTTGCAGGGGGAAGGATTTACCTTTGGTATGCCATGCTCTAGAAAGGGCAGCTGGCAAACTGTGGGGCACCTGTCTATTCCCTGCTAGAGCAAAGCACTGAATTAAAAAAAGAAAACAAACAACAACAAAGAAGTCAGCATGATGAGCCCATTTAGGAGGGGGTTATTGTGGTGTGAAGTGATGCAGGTTAAGGATATGGCAAAGCCTGGTGCTCACCACTGGGCATAGGTGATGCAGCATATGGGAGAAGGTGTGAAGGGGGTAGGGATGTTTTTGGTGGGGATGGAGCAAATATTGCCCAAAGCCTGTGGTTCTCTCTAATATAGTGCTTTTCTTCAGTGAGAGCTGGGGTGCTTTGCTGTGCTGCCTGCTTGCTGTCCAAGCTCTGCAACCCTGCTCACTCAAAAGAAAAAATCCTTCTCCCAAATAACAGTGATGATATTTAAAAAATAAAGAGTGAGGCCATGGGAGGAGGTGGCTGAAGGGAGCCAGTGAGTAATGGTCCTATGCTGGAGGAGCTGGAGCGTCAGGAAAGCAGCAGGATCTAGCACACTGGCACTGACTCATGCCTTAACCCTGGGAAAGTCTTCAATTGATTGAAGAATTATTTTTTTTCCCTTTTGGGACGTGCAAACTCTTTCAGTTAAAAAAGGAACCAATGAGCAGATGTCATGCAGATAAATTAGTGAATTGGCCACAACACTTTGGGTTTATTCCTAGTGGGGAAAAAGGGCAGTTTGGGAAAGGTTGGGGAGCTTTTCCTTCCCAGTGACTCATCAGCACAGGGTTCAGTCCCACTGTCAGGGGCACTGGCCAAAACAAGAGCTTCCACTAGCAAAAGCCTCTAGGGGAAATACTTATTTCAGTGGAAACTCCATCTGAGACCTCAGGGATGCAAAAGGCCAACATGGAAGTCAGAAGGGCACAGCAGCTCCTTAGCTTAGGGGTTTGGACTAGATGATCTTTCTAGATCCCTTCCAACCCCTAACATTCTATGATTTAGCTGTTCAGAAACCCAACCTGAAGCCCCTGGCAGCCCCTCGGCTGGGGGGGTTCATGACCCTTCTCTCTTCCTGCAGACCCCATAGCTTGCCCCGTTGCCATCCCTGCCTGGTTTTGGTGGCCGCCAACAATTTGTCTTGGGATATTAGATGGTGCTGAGGACAGAGGCACAGTGGGGAGCAGCCCAGCTGCACTGGGCATGCATCCCATGTGACTGCTCAGCATGGCACAGCTTTGCCCTTTCCTGCAGCATACCCTGTGGGGACTTCACCAGCATGCTGGGGATGCAGAGGGGTGTCCCCGCTCTGGCACTGATGCCAGATGCCCTTTACCACCAGCGTATGTTGTGCTTGTCCAGCCTCTCCCTTGTCCCCCCTTAGCCTGCTTTGAAGCCCTCCACTCTCCCTCCCCCCAGCCACTGTGCACCAAAGGCCACTTTATGAGAAAGTGCAGATAAAAAGCGAGCCATATGTTGTCTATAATCTCCCAAACCCTCGCTTCAATTACTGCCTCCCCTGAGCCTCCACCGCTCAGCCTAAGTAAACAAGCCCCTCTGAAAGAGGACCCCACTTTCCAATTAAAAGCGTCCTAATGTTTCTCCTCTCCCTAAATCCTCCTGAGCGAGGAATGTCCTGGCCCCGGCAGCGGGATGCAGGCTCGGCGGGTCGGACTGAGGGCACTCTGCACAATATCCGTCGCCCCGGCCCCTTCCCAGGTGACGTCAGGGGCAGCCCCAGACACTCATTAATTTCTCCCCCCTCCTCAGTGGGGAAAGGCTTGAAAGGGAGAGTTAATTAAAAGTAATACCCTGCCAAATCTGGCTTCGCTTTTCCTTCTTTCCCTTTGACACTGGGAGGGATTTGGGGAGCAGGTGTTTGAGGTCTACTCAGAGTGGGTTTTCCCCCTTGGCATGGGTTTTGAGCATTTGCTTGATGGAGTCCATGAGCCTCTGACTCCTCCCTGGTGGGGTCTGCCCTTCCAGGGAATTGAGGTGTTCACCTTCTGTTAGGGTGCTAAGGGGTTCAAGCATCTAAAAGACCTTATTGATAGGCATTCCCCCTCCAAATATTTGTAAAAATCTCTACCCTTCCATCAAAATTAACCTACTTCAAGTTGCAGGAAAGCAGGCAGCTCAGTAGAGCAGAGACCCTACATGTGCTGGCACTGAGAACAAGGCAGAAGTGGCTGCTGCTCATCCCCATTAGCCATCAGAGACTCCACACCCTGACGATCCCCAGAGCTGGGGCTCTCAGTCCTCTTGCATTACTACATCCCTCATGCTGGGACATGCAAGAAAACATGAGTTTGTCTTTCCTGTTGCCATTGCTACCACAGGCACACTGTGGATGTGCCATGAGTGAGTGGGGAGATTGCAGCAGCAGCATCAAGTCTCTGGGTCCCAGGGGACACCACCCAGTTCTGGGCTGTTTGGGGACCACCAGCATGAAGATCTCTCCCTGTCACATCCCTCCGAGCCCTTGCCACAGGGAAGATCTCTGTATTGGTGGGTGAGCCTAGGAGAGAGCCCATTAAAGTGGAGAGAAAAGATAACTGGTATCTGAGAGCATCCTTACTCCTCTACTGGGATCACTGGCTCCCCTCACCCCAGGAATCTGCTCCTGCTGGGATGCCTTTTGGATTTATGCTTTTCTGATGTGTGTGATCCATGATCAGCTCTTGCTATGGGCTTTGACCTGATCAGCTTTTGCCATGAATTACTCTGAACCAGGCCCACAACCCTGGCGCGCATCCCCATCTCCCTGCGATGCAACAGCCCTATGGCAGGACTTGGGCCAAGCACAGTCTTGCAACCTGAATCTACATCACACCAGTACGTCAGCTCTGTTAGTGATTCCCAGACAGATGGTGGATGGAGTTTCTGGAAAAGGCTGCAAGTGATTTACGGCTTGTGAGAGGGAAGGACTTGTGTTGTCAAATGTGCATTACAGTCTCTCCGACACTGTCTGAGTAAGCGAGGTCATCATCATGGTGGTGATGCAGTAAATGAGGAGGGCTGGTAAGAGTCAGGGGAGCATTGCCTGCTTTCCCAGAGTAGCTCCTGCCCAATGGCCCCAGGGGCCCAAGTGGCAAAAAGTCACAGGGAGATGGACACCAGTGCCTGGGAACCCAATGGAGCAGCATGTTGCAGTGAGTACCCAGAGGGAAAAGCTTGAAGCAGTCTGGGCTTCTGTCCAGGGAGGCTTAAAACTCCATGGAAGGGGGGAACTATAGGTGAAAATGTGACCCTTATATTCGTAATTAAAAATTTGTGCTCTAAATGGAGTTGAACATCATGGTGGGTCACATCAGGAAGATAGTGAGGTCTCAGCTAACGTGTTGCCTTCTCAGAACATCTCTGCACACCCTGAACCCTGACCTCCCTCAGCAGGGGCTCTCTGGGCAGAGGGGCCAGACCCTGGTCACCAGATGGGCTGGGACCCCCAGGGGAACAATGGTCCTTGATGCATGGATGGTCTCATTGCATGGATGCGACCTGTGTGTCTCTGTCCAGATGTGTCCCCAGATGTGGCCTGGCAAGAAATCTTTGTGGAGTAGGCAGGATTTGGGTCTGATGGAGGGAAAAATCAGGTGTCCCACATTGCAACTGCTCAGACTGTTGGAGAAAAGAATTAAAAAGTATGTCTGTTGGCCAAGTGACCCCAGATTATGAGCCTGAGCAACTCTCTCCATCTCTAAGCTGCTGTGGGGTGGCCAGCACCAAACTTCAGCTCCTCACAAACATTCACAAGAAGATCTCCACCTTCAACAGCTTGTTTTACATCCTCCAGATTATTTTGGACAGGCTGGAAAATGATTCTGTCTGTCCTTTGTTTGTAAAGGACCTCTTATTTTTATTTTTTTTTCCCTTAGGTAAAAGTGATGATGAGGACAGCATCTGCAAAATGGGCCAAGCCTCAGGGAAGGTCACTGAGGATGGGAAGGATCACAAGCGGCCCAAGAGACCCCGGACGATCCTCACCACGCAGCAGCGGAGGGCATTCAAGGCATCATTTGAAGTCTCCTCCAAGCCCTGCCGGAAGGTATGGAGACAGAAGCAAACACTCAGCTACCTCCAGCCCCTGGGGATGCCCTGGATGTTGGATGTCTCTATCCCCTCCTAAAGTCCCCATGAAAAGCTGAGTGGTCTGAGATGCTGCTGTTGTGCTTCCCTCCAAGGTGCGGGAGACGCTGGCAGCCGAGACAGGTTTGAGTGTCCGTGTGGTGCAGGTCTGGTTCCAGAACCAGCGAGCAAAAGTGAGTACGAGGGGTAGCCCCCTGCCAGTGGTCAGTGCCGGGGACCCCCTTCCTCCTCGCTTTGGCCAGGGGATGATTTTACCCTGTTTTTTACACCTTCTCCTTGCCCAGATGAAGAAGCTCGCCAGGAGGCAACAGCAGCAGCAGCAGGATCAGCAGAACACACAATGCCTGAGCTCAGGTACACCCCTCATACTCAGCTCTCCCTGCACTCAGGGTCTCCTTATTTCCCACCCCTCTCCAGGTTTCCCAAGTGAGACGGGACCCCCAAAAATCAACAGCCCAACTGCACCAATGACTTGCTCTTATCTTCCAGCTCAGACGAATGGTAGCCGCAACATGGGGTTGGAAGGGATGCTGAACCCCTACACCACTCTGCCCCCACCCCAGCAGCTGCTGGGCATGGAGCAAAGTGTCTATGGCTCTGACCCCTTCCGACAAGGGCTCACCCCACCGCAGATGCCTGGAGACCACATGCACCCCTACGGTAAGTCTCCAGGGTTTGCCTCTTGCCTTCTCTCCTTTAGAGATGCTGGGCTGTGGCGGGACTGTGTGGTGGGGACGTCTGTGTGGGACAGGGTTATTTCTGGGAAGATGGTGGTCCCCTCACCCCTAAATTCCTTACACTGCAAAAGATGGGGGTATTGGGCACTGTCAAGGTGCCAAAGGAGAGGGCAAGCTTTGAAGGTCTTTTGCTCTTTCCTGCTTCCCAAGGTGCCGAGCCCCTCTTCCATGATTTGGATAGTGATGATACCTCACTGAGCAACCTGGGTGACTGCTTCCTCGCCACGGCGGATGCTGGGCCACTCCAGGCACGAGTGGGGAACCCCATCGACCACCTCTACTCCATGCAGAACTCCTACTTCACCTCCTGAGCACAGCGTGGTCCCCAGGCACAGGGCAGCCACCACCACCAGAGCTGCGCTGCCACAGGAGGGGCTGCCAAGCCCCCAGGGTTGGGAGGGAGGGGGATGTGACACTGCTGGGATGATGTCAAACAATATGTTGTAGCTTGGAATTCTCAAGGAACAAGATAAGTTATGGGTTGCATAGTTTCATATTTCTCTTAGGAGCCTAGGATTAGGGTGAGGAGTGGTTTTTGCAGCTGGCTGGTGGGTTTTCAAATTTCAAACAGGGAAGAAAAATTTCTTGTTTCAGCAGGGGGATAGGCAGGGGGAGGGGGAAACCTTTCCCATGGGAGCATCCTGGTGCCTTATCCCCTCTGCACTGCCTTTAGTTGGAGCGTCAAAAAGAGCAAACTGCTGATCCTCACAGGGTGAGCCCACAGCGTCTGTCGGGCTTTGAAATTTGAAAAGCTGACAGCGCTTTGGGGAAACATGGGGAAAATTTTGCTGCAAGGTTTCCCTTCTGTTCCCTCAACCAGCTTGAGTGCTTTAAGGTAAATGTTCCCATGCGAATATAGAAAGCTAGAAACCCCTATCATTGTGCCCGTCCCCACAGACAGGGCTGTGTGTGTGTGTGTGTGTGTGTGGGCACACAAGTGTGTGTGTGTGTGTGTGTGTGTGTGTGCAGAGCCGTGTGGCTGTGGGTGATGCGCTGCACAGCCACACCCACCAGATTGTATCAACAAAGTTTATTTCTAAGTCTATCAGAAATTTACTGTACAGCAAAAGTAACTTTATTTTCAGTGTGAACCATATTTAAGGAGATACTCAATGCACTTAAGTTATAAGATGAAATAATTTACTTTTTATAAACATTATGTTTAGGTTGCAAAAGCCCAGTGGCAGGGAAGGAACGTCAGTTCATTTCAAGCGATACATTTGGGTTTTGGGGTTGGTTATTTTTGGTGCTCTCAGGTTGCCCCACTGGTTTTCAGGTTCGGTTGAAACCCAAAGTAGGGCTGGCTCCAGGGACCCGCTCCTCCACTAGCAGATTGATTGGGACATCACAGTGGCCAGATCCTGCCCCACAGCTGGACATGTCTAGAAGGTCAGTGTGCAGTGGACAGTGCTGCTGAAGCAGGTGGACATTGTGGCTCATCAAGGCTCAGCCATGCTCCTTTGCACCACCTCTCTCCTTCACACAGCAGGATCCAGCCTGCCTCTGCCAGTGACCCCATCCCATACCCTTGAATATGGGTACTAGACCAGTGTCAGCTGTTGTCCTGGCTCTGGAAACACTACAGCCTGTATTACTATCCCTTGGGAGGAGGAAGGAGGGAGAGCTCTGTATTTCCTACTACATGCTTGGGTTCATCCCTGCCAGAGCCATGGGAACCTGGGGAAAGTTCTCCTTAGGGTCGAGCCTTCAGCTGACCCTCACATCATCCCCACTTTCGTTTTCATGCATTATGTCCCTTTGTGCTGCTGTTCACAAATGATGTATGCGACAACCCATAGAGACATGAAAGTGACTGTGAGGCTCAAAACACTGGCTCATCACCACTGTACAATCTGACACTGAATGTAGCAGGGTCTGGAGATGGCTGACCCGGCAGGAGATGCTGACACACTGTCAGAAATCACATGCCAAGATGAAAGTAAAAAGACAAAAAAAAAAATCTCTGAGAAAAAAAATAAAACAAAGCCTGGTCTTTTCTTGTGTGGAGTGTCCCCTTGACTTGGATAGGGAAGCATTTGAAAGTAATCTCCAAATCTCTCCCTGGGGCCAGCTTTCTGCATGGGCACGTGTGTTTGTACCACCAGAAAACTGCTTTATGTTTACACCTGCCCACACTGTTTCTGTGCTCATAGCACTGAAGGAGAGTTGGAGAAGCAAGGACAGGTTACTAGCAAACCATTTTCCCAAATGCACAAGCTCTTGGCTTAAAATGCCCTGCAAACCTCATTGGTACCTTCACATCCCTGGCTGCCATCTCAGCTCACTGAGCAGACCATGACTGCAAGGCACTTGTCCTCCATGGCAGGAGGACTGCAGGAGTGGGAAGGCATTTCTGCAGAACAGGTTACCCCATAGGTGCTCTCACCTGGATTTTCACTTCACCATGAACCCCAACCCTCCATGGCAGGGCCATAGGCAACTCCATGTTAGGACTACCTAAATGATACAGATGGGTATTTCTCAATAGGAGTTGGTCTTATTGCAGCTCCATGACATGAAGAGGTTCCACAGATATGTGCTGATGCCAACAAATTGGAGATGGGGATACACAACTCAAGGTGTTCTCTTTCCTGCCCCTCAGCAGTCACTGCTCTGCTATTCCTGTACTATAAAACATTTTCCAAATCCAACTTGCAGGAAAAAAAACCAACCTCTAATGTCGTGACTGCACAAAGAAAATTTATTATTTCTTTTTTCAAAGCATAGTTTCCTAGGAACAGTCTGAATTTCTTCTTTTGGTTTGAGGGCTTGCTCTATTTCAGGACAGAGACCATGGCACCCAACCCTACAAACAGCAACTGCTGTAACACACACACTGCACCCCCCACACACACCCCCAAGCCCAGCAGTGTGCTGTTGGTTTCAGACACTAAGTCATATCTTGGGACTGGGTGCTGGGAAGCCTACCTGACCCAAACTGCTGGGGACTGTGTTCTTGGTCATGCTAAAGCTGATGTTTCTCCTTGCTCCCCAAAGTGGAGACTCATTTTTAATCACTATAGAGGCTTTATTTTCTCTCATCAATAGCTTTTTTGATTGCAAAACATCTCTGAGTCCTTATCTGGTCTCCGGTGCCCCAAACATGAGTTGAAGAAGCATGTAGAAGAAAACTTTACACAGCAAGATCTTATTTTCACCTGTGCCTGCATCTGTATTTGGGATCTAATTAGTGAGTCAGCAGGTAAAGGTGTTTCAGGAAGGAGTTTAACACCCTGTAAAAGCAGGATTCAGAGGTTAACTAGGCTGGGAGGAGGTAGGAAGATATGGGCTGAGAAACTGCCTGGCCTGGTTTGAGAGGATCTTGTTAAAGGGCAGTAGGGTAGGTGCTTCTGTGCAAGTTTTGTTGTGTTTCTAAAGCCCTTGCTCCTTTTAAGAGAGAATTAGTGATGGGGAATTTTTTTTTGTAGAGACTGTGATGTGCAAGTTTTGTTGTGTTTCTAAAGCCCTTGCTCTTTTTAAGAGAGAATTAGTGATGGGGATTTTTTTTTTTTTTAGAGACTGTGATGTTGGTGTGTACTTTACTCTTGTGAAGTGTGAGGGTGATACCTGTTACCAGTTCTGGTATTTTTTAAATGTTGATTAATCACAGTTTCTAGTTGGTTGTCTCCAAACCCAACTTATGGGTGGGTGGCATGGAAAGGCAAAATCCCATCTTTTAGTTTAGGTTTTTGGTATGGGAGGGATTCACAGCAACAACAACAAAAAAAAAAAAAAAAGGAAAAAAAAAAGGAAAAAAAAAAAAAAGGTTGAACCTGCCCTGTCACAGATGGGTTGGGGATATCATGGGTTGTCCCCGGCTTGGTGGTCTTGGAGAAATGCTGGCTGGTGTTAGTGGAGCAGAGGGGTCAGGGTTGAGGTGAAACTGATGGTTGCTGAGGGTAGAGGTGGGCTTTGCTTGTGGAAACTGGGCAGATCTAGGGGAAGTGGGGTATGTGTGGTGTGAAGGAGCTGCTCTGATCCATGAAGTCAGTATAAGTCTGATTTGTAGGATCCAACTATAGGTAATGGCTGGATTAACACCATCCAGGCTTACAATAGCAAAATTGCTGTTTTCATTAATGGTTATTAAAACTGCCTCAACAATTCACCTCAATTGGCTGCTTTTTAAAATGTTGTGTTTAAAGTTTAGGGTGGTTTTTTTACATCTTTTAAAGATAGAAGGTTTGTCTTTCCCACCCACAGCTATCTTCTATTTGAAAAATGTTCACCTACATCAGTGTGGCTTCCCATCAGCCTAACTGTTAATTTGCACTTAATGAATTATCCCCCCCCGCCCCAAGATAAACCCTCATAAAACCTGTGTCATGCAGAGTTGTTGCTTACTCTTAAAATCTTGTAAAAATGTAATGACATGTTAAATAACAGTATCTCAAGGTGTGTGTATATATATATATAAATTTATTATATATAGTATATAATATGGGGGAAGGATCAGTATTGTGGTAGGGAACAGATCTTTGTCTAGAAAAATTAGCAGAATTCATGGTCTTAAACCTGTCCTCCTTTTGCAGATTGACCCATGTCCTTAACCCAACCCAAACACAACCTCAGTTTGCACTTGTACAATGCAGTAGCAGATGTGGGTCCTCATGTCATCTGGATTTCATATTCTGTGGTGCCGTATTTCAGGGTGTGGATGGATCCTGCCAAAGCAAAACTGGCTGGGCCTTATCTTGTGCAGGTGATGGAGTCACCGCATGGCACATGACTTCTTATCAGGCCAGGTGGGTTGTTGGGTGTCCATGGGTGATAGGTTTGTTGTGTTCAGGATTTCTTTCCCTGGGATGTATGTTTATGGTGCTGCTTTGCCATGTTGTGCTCCATGTCTGAACCTGCCCTTGGCCTGGGGAGCACTTCCTAGGACAAATGACATCATTTTGTCAAAGCCAGGAAGAAAAGAACAAGGTCTGACATGAAAACATGCTCTACCTTGTTCTCCAAGATAAGGGCAATGCCAGGAAAAGGTTTGGAGCTGACCTTTGTGTCTGCAGTGACTCAAAACAAAGCCCACTCTGTTCAGGCACTGCTTGGTGGCCAAGGAAAGATCAAGGCAGAGATTACTTTTCAGTTGAGGACACTGATTAGATGATACTGATAGCCAGGAACAAGCTAGCTCTGAGTGATATTACTTAATTAACTTACCCTTTGTGAATGGATGGTACAGAATCTTGTGGCAGATGCAGACTGAAGTAAAACACAAAATGGTATTGGCCAATACTGGCTGGGTTTGCTTCTGGAGATTCAAATCTTGATACAATTGTAGGTATTTGTGGGAGATGCATAGCCTGCAGGCATAGGAGCTGGAGCAAGCAGAACTCCTGGAAGCATGTCACCTTGGTAGCAGATGCTGTCTAGGAAAACCACCTCCAGTTGAAGGGCTATACCCTTGCCTTGCTCAGAATATTCTGGCTTGGCATGTAATTGAAGACCATAGATATGTGCTGACTCCTGATGTCTGAGATGTGGGATCCAAGAGACCCAAAAGCATCCAGTTTCCTAACAAAGAAGAGCTTGGTGCTGTGAGGAGACCCATCTGTGACCCACACAGTCACTTTCCCAGAGCTGTGCTGCACAGCATGTCTGCAGGCTGGCAGGGTCAGGGTTTCTTTGTGTGATGTGGGCATATACTTCTGTACAAAAAGAGCCTGTAGGAGAGTTTATGTACCCACATCAGTGGAGTGTCTTCCTGCACATCTGAGATGGAGAGGGCACGAATCCCAGGGAAGACATAGAGAGGGTCTTTCCCTGGAACTGGACATGAGAGGTAGCAAATGCTTTTCTGGTAGAAAAAGACCAAAGCTTTGGCTGCTTCTGTCATCTTTCCAGAGTGAAATCATTGGCCAGATGTCTAATGCCTACACTAATGCTGTTCTGGGCACAAAATGTCACCCATCATTAGAAAACGCTTGTCTTGTGACACATGATAGGGCTTGAACCACTGCGGATGAGTGCCTTGGCCTTATGGTAGGTCTGTGAGCAAGATCCCAGGTAACACCAGCTGTCCAAATCTGTGATTTGTGTTTGCTAAGTAATTTCTTCCACTCTTCATCTGCATGGAAAGTTCATTTAAAATAAAATAAAAATTAAAGTCTTCAGGAAATGGTGAAGACTTACAGTGGAAAAGCAGGTAAAGGGTTAGAAGCTCTTCAGGTGTAAAAAGGTGAATAATAGTTTCTTATCTCATTGGAGATCAGACCAAATTCTTGTCTCCATTCCTCTGAGTTGCAATGTGTTGGTCATGAAAAGGTTATCTTGTCAGCTGCAGACCTCCTAGACACTGATGTGGAGGCTGACATGTGCTTGCCTGATGGACACATATAAGTTCACAGGCTGAGGATGAGTGTATCCAACTGCAAACCATGTCAAAACACTCAAAGTGATCAAATGCTGACAGCACTTTCAGTGAAGAACAGCAGATTCCCACTGCCTCGGGCCTTCTGAGCTGCTGCTTCAGAAGGGAGATCAGATTTCTCATCTGATGACCCTGAGAACAGGAGGCTCATTCATAGAGATGCTTGGTGGGTTGAATCATGGTCTCTGGGCAGAGTAAATCTGTGGTAGGAGGCAGACCCTGTGGCACAGAGATTGGGAGCTGGTGGTGAACTCCAGCGTTGCTCTTAGGGTCCTTATCAACTTGGTGGTTTCAAGTGGGGTAAAGAGCTAACAACCCTTTTCTGACCAATCTTATTTAGGACTCCTAAAGCCCAAACAAGATTAGTGTTCTGGAGAGCTGAGTTTTGGTATCTCAGATCAGTGCTCTGAAACTGGCTGGCTCCCAGAAGCTCTGGCTTTCCTCTTGCCTCTCTTCCTTGTGGTACAGATGCAATAATATCTGCTTTGGAGAGGAGGGGCTGTGAAGGGAGGTATCCATGGAGCCTCGGGCTTCTCCATGCTTTCCCAAGAGCATCTGTGAGGAAGTGAGTCTGTGCTCAAAACAAGCTCAAAATAATGTGAGCATGGAGGGCCCTGAGGCTGTGCACAGAGTGAGGAGGAGATGGGAAACCGTGAGCAACCACACATTTGCTGAATGAGGTAGGGACTGTATGGAAAATATAGCATGAGATCATGGAACTAGAGATGTAGTGTAATGCCTGTGCCTTGGGTGGCTGATTACGTTGTCCTGACAACCTTGAGCTGGTGTCCCAGGGTTGGAGGGTTTGGCTCTGCAGCTGAATGCGTGTAGGTATTTGGGAAGTAACTGGAGAGCCCCTGAGGAGTTCATGAAGAGGAGACTGGTGAAACTCTTCCAAAAGGATTAGCTGGAGCCTGCCAGAAGCTATAACTGACTGTTGGCTGCTCTGTCTCCTCTTGGAGTAGGTGGAGGAGTGAGGAAGGAGCGGTGACATCCCAGTGCTGTCAGCAGAAGATCGGGGGACTAGGGCACATTAAAGCCTCATTCTATGGGGCAAAGACTGCAATTGCAGGGATCCCTTTGACAAAGTCTGTGGTGAGATAGTTGGAGACAGGGTGAGGAGCTGAGTCACGATACAGTGGTTAAAGGACAATAGCAAATGTTTCAGAGCAGTTCATCTTAAAAAGAGGATGTTTGCTGCAGGTGGGACCAAGGTGGTTGGATGAGACAGTCACTTCCCTACTAAGACAAAAGGAGCTGACCCACTGCTGGTGACTAGGAGGTTGAAGGAGAGAGACTGAACTACCTGAAAGCCTGTTTTGATCCTCAAATTTAAGGTATGAGAAATGTGGCCAATTCTTGGCATCAGTTGGCTGAGCATGACCAGGCTTCTACAGCCAGTAACAGGGAAGGAGTATAGCACTGCTGGTGTTTGACCAGTGGCTTTCCCATGTCAAGATGGGTTATTAGAGAGTGTGAGATAGGAAAGGGACTCTGAATCCACAGAAAAGCATTAGTGAGTCTTTAGCAAGAAGTTAGACTCATGAAGATGTCCAAAGGCAGATACCATCGTCAAAGGCATTGCAGTGTGTTGGGTGGCAGTGGTGGGACTCATAGCCCATGCCATGCCCCAAAAATGGTTGTGCAAACAGATATGTTTTGCATTTTTCCCGAGCTTTACAGTTCCCATCAATTAGAGGCTAATCACTTCCTTCAGAAAGCTTTTAAGTGCAAGCAAGCTTATTTAAGATGATGAAATTGCCTCCTAATTGATTATTCCTGCAGTTTAACAGCTGTTTCCCTGACTTGCTTATTTTTTTTACTTTCCTTGAAATAAAAATCTGGTGTTGATGTAACCAGCTCACCTCCAGCCAGGAGCTCATGAGGAGCTGACAAATGTTTGTGACAGCGCTGGCTTTTGTGAAGGGATTGACAGAAGCGCCTGGTGGAGAGGGTATTAGCCAGGGCTGGAGCTGGCAGGGAAGAGCTTCCCCATGAAATATGAATAAGCAGTGATGCTGTGTTTTCGGTCCTCCCCACGATGGCCTCAGAGCTGAGGTGTGTTGGGGTAGGAGGAAGAGTCTTGTTTCATCCCACAGCCCTGGGCCACCCGAGCTTAGGTGCTGCCTGACCGCGTGCACCCGGCCAGCCCCTCGTGATAGCATCAGGGTCAGTACAGTAGGTTCTTTGTGGCTGGGGGGGATCTAGTTACTTGGGAGTAACTCTGCTCCTGGGGAAAATGATGGCAATGTGCTGGGGGGAGCAGGTCTTGGAAAGAAATGACAATGCGAGTTTGTGAATTCTCCTGGGATTGTTTCAAGGTGCTTCCTAAGGAAGAAGTCAGTGGGTTCCCTGCATGCAAGAGCTTTATAGCAGATTACCTGGTCTGTATCTGCCTGCTCTTGCTGGCATTCTTAATGTTGTGTTGAGTTTGCTGTGCCATAGCACAGCCAACACCCACTCAGGACATGTACTAACTCTAAAGCTGCTATTACAGGTACCTCTCTGCTGGTGGTGACCGCTTTCTAGCCTGTACTGTCACCTTCTAGCAAAAATAGTTTTGGAGGCTGTTGTCTAATTTCTGCCAATTTTCTAAGTTTTCTGTGGGTCTTACATAAAGAGATGTTGAAGAGTTCTGTCCCTTACTTCTCCTCTGTGGGGAGACTTTGATATGAACACAAGGGAAGTAGATTCAAGCTGCGCCAGGGGATGTTTTGCTTGTATATTAGGAAGAACTTATTTGCTGAGTGGGTTATCAGGCATTGGAATGGGTTGCCCAGGGCAGTGGTGGAGTCCCCATCGCTGGAGGTGTTTAAGAGCCCATTAGATAGGGTGCTTAGGGATACAGTTTAATGGGTAGACTTGGTAGTGTTAGGTTGATGACTAGACTAGATGATAGTACAGGCCTTTTCCAATCTAGACATTGTTATGATTGTCATGTCTGCAACTGAGTTGTGAGGCAGAGGTTGTGACTACCCACCAAAGGGATGCACAAAGCCCTGGGAGATAAGGATTCCCAGTAGTTTGGTTGATATTGAGTCCTTCCGGCCAGCAAGTTTTTCTGCTTGAAGAACCCCATGAGTTTTGCTCAGCTGAGCCAAGACTTAAGAGTATAGAGTCATAGATTCATAGATATTAGGGGTTGGAAGGGACCTAGAAGACCATCTAGTCCAACCCCCCCGCCCGAGCAGGATCACCTAGACCAAGTCACCCAGGAACAGATCCAGGCGGGTCTTAAGTGTCTCCAGAGATGGAGAC
>JAOEGS010007551.1:22050-44687 GCA_025447755.1 Corythornis vintsioides | reverse complement strand
ATATTTATTGCATTAATATGCTTTTGCTGCAGCAAGCTAAGCTGCAATTTTGATGATGAAATTAGTGAAAAAAATGAGCAGCAGCATGAGCCTGCATGCCTCCTTTCTCTTGGGCAAGTCCGTGCTTTGCTTTAGGAAGCAGGAGAGCGTGTTTGGGATGGTTTGCTCGGCGCTCGTGCGCAGCTGTCAGTGCTGAGGGAGAAGGTGCTAGTGTGTCTGGTTGCTTTCTGTAGCTAAAATAGTAAAAAGCTGTCTGGAAGTATTTTGTTTCACTTTAGTGTCTCACCAATACTCAAGCTTCTTTTCTAATGTTCCAGTGGCATTCGGGTTTATTCATTAATTCTGAGCATAAGAATTATAACAGATTGTTTGCAGTGACATAAAATAACATTAAAGTCAGTAATCTGGGTGGGTGTCTGGTCTGAAAGCCCTGCAGCTCAAACCAGAGCAGCCTCTCTGGAGCATCACACAGAGAGATTGGCTGCTTTGACAGCACGAAGCCAAGGATCCCCGGACAGATGGACCAGCCCCTGTGGGGCCGAGCTCTGCCCACAGCTCCTGGGGCTGCCAGCCCTGCCCTGCCCTGCTCTGACACCTCCCCACAGCTGCTGGTTTTTCTAACCGGGTAACTCATCGGTTAGATGGAAAACTCACTGGTTGGCCATCAGTGGAAATAGTTTTTCTTTTTCATGAACCAGTTTCATCCTGACTGAGGTACATGTAGCTTTTATTATAAAATAATGACTCAAAGGAAAATCTGCTTCTCTGAATGTTTGGCAGCATATGTTCCTTCAGGTTATCACAGCTTCGTGCTTAGAGAAAAAGGGGAAAGGAGTAGGAAGAAGGGATTGCACATGCCTCCCCGTGGCCCAGGGAGCTGGCACCATGCTTGGTGCCACCCCTGCCAGGCTCTGTCCACCCCTGCCAGGCTCTGTCCACCCCTGCCAGGCTCTGCCCTTGGTGTGGCACTGCACAGATGCAGCCCCTGGCTGCTGGCAGAGGAGAGCAGAGCTCAAAGCCAGCCAGTCTCCAGCTGTGCTGGCCTCTCCACTCTCCAGAAGGCAGAGGAGGAACTTGGGCTGCCTGGCAGAGGTGGCAAACAAACTATCCTGAGAGAACAGCAGGGAAAATCACTTTTTCCCTGGCCCTCCCGCTTTGGAGATAACCTGCTCCCAGCTTGAGTTTGGTAAGGCTTTGATATTTGTTTTCCCATTCTCTCAACAGTGTGTGTTGTGCTTCTTTATATCTGTTTGTAAATACTTTTTTAAAGGTGAATTTCAAAGTCCCCAGCAGACTTTTGTAAGGTTTCTTCACTATAAGCTGAGGCTTGAACTGAGAATTTTAGCTTTCAGCTCAGAGAAAATCAATTTAAATGCGTGAGGAGTTTAAAAAACAAACAAACAAACAAACAAAAGATAAAAGATGATGGTTTGATTCTGCACTACCGAACAGGAGCATTGTCTGACTTCATCACAAGCAGGATGAGACCTGACTAGGGCAGGGGCAGACCCTGAAGAGACCTCATCCAGCAAAACACTTCTACACATCTTCATCTTTAATATATAAATAGTCCTGCTGAAATCTAGGAAATACTCATATGCTTAATGTTAAGTATTCATTTAAGTGCTTTGCTGGATGAGTATCAAGATGATTATTTATGAAGTGATGTCAAATAAATCAGACACCAAGAAAATACTTATTCTGATAAAATCCCTTGGCTCAGAATATCCCGTGTGACTGCTCAGAATTGCAGCAAATAACATTTTTCAGATAGATAGGGGCCATGCCATGAAAAACTTTCTCTCTAGACTCAAAATAAATAGCTGTTCCTTTGTTTTGTTTTCTGAATAAAAATTCAAAACCAAGTGATCTTTAAGAGCACAAATCTCCAGCCATCGAGGGCTCAAATGTTACTGTACTCCCGTGGAGCTTGCCAGGAGCAGAATCAATCATTGCTTGCCATTAATCTCTAGTACAACGAGGCTGATAACACACAGCTCAACAGTTTTGCTTCCACTCATTGAAGGCAAGTTACAGCCATAATCCATTAGCCTGTTGCTCAGGGCGTTATCTTGATTTTAATACTTCTTTTGTGCTGTACAGCGATGAAGTGATTAACCCATTTATGATAGAGCTGCAGAAAACCTGCCCTAGTAAATGTCGCTTGAATGCTGAAATAATACATTAAATAATGTTGAAATTTAAAGTCCACAACCACAGTAGCCCATGTGGGAAAATTAAGAATTTTTTTCTATGGTACATTTGAAATAATCACAAATATTCAGAATGAGTCTAGAGCAGAAAGGGCATCTCACTCTCTGCCTGGGGCAGGGGCAGACTGAGGAGCCAAAGGCCATTCCAGCCTTGTGAGTGTGTTGAACTTGTTACTGCTCTCCCCTGATTATGACAGGGAAGTGAGGATGTCATTTGGGGAGAGGGAGGTATCTATCATATCCCAGGTATGTGGGAGAACTCATGAGCTGCTGGGTCTTTGGGCTCTGGAGAGCTGGTGCAGCCCCAGGGACCTCCCACCAGCCAGCCTCTGCAGAAGGTGACTAGGCTGTGGGAAACCAGGCTTGTCACTTCTGCCACCCACAGCTTTCCCTCTCTATCTGAGTCTGTTATTCTTAGACTCCTGGTGCTTCTCAGAAGTAGCACATATCTGAAGATTTTCAATATTTTACGCTTGTATTAATCCTGGCCTGCTAACTTTGCCTTGTCTTGTCAGATAGATGTGTAAGTTCACCAGGGTGGGTAGGAGACTTTAAAAGTCGTTTTTGCAGGTGGGTGCAGAAAATGTTTTCAGTTCCATCTATTTTAATTCCAAACGGTACAAATGTCTCACGTCTTGTAGCTCAGTGTGTTGCATCCTTCTGATTTAGGACCACGGGTTGCCTGCCTCTCCCCTGTACTTCTCCTCAACACCCACCACGCTGCTTTTACCCAAGAAAGCCCAAACATGATAACAGGGGGAGAGTTGCCAGGCTCCTTGCTGCTGCCTTCAGGGAGTTCTGACCGTGTGTATGCAGAGATCAGTCAGAGGATCTTGCTCTGTCCATCAGTTGCCCTGCACACCTTGTCCCAGTGGTGAGAGGGGGATTGATTGAGCATCGTTTGTCTCAAGAAGGAAGCCTGTAGAAGATGAGTTTGTTCAATTGCTGGCATGAGGCAGGATCCACCAGCTGGTCCCTGCCCAGGAGCAGCATCAGGCCAGAACGGGGTTGCTCAGCAACCAGCAGCATCCTCGCTGGGGAAGCGACAGCCCTGCACTGAGGCTCTCAAACGCCTCTCTTTGTTCATATGTTTTGAAACAAATCTTCCTTTAACTACAGGGCCAAGCAGATGTCTCAGGTAATATTTTGGTATTACAAGCACCCAAAATGTTATTCTTCTCCTTGACCAAATTCATCCCTGTCACCTCCAAAAGAATCCCTAATATATCTTCCTTGCAAATTGAGATGGATTTTCACAATAGCCTGTTCGTGCACCTTGAAGAAATGACTGAAGTGCTTGGTCTGGGTGATCAAAGGCAGTCGCTGCCGTATCAAGAACTTTAAGAAGCTTCATTCCTAATCACACCTACATTTGTGCCGTTTATTGTGTCTCACCTAATTGCATCTTGGGCAGAGTCTGAAGTTCCTCAAGAGCTGGGGAGGTAACACGTGGCATTGTGACTTCTAAGTTCCTACATGTAATCTAGTCCAAGGCAGAAATGCAGACAGACACATTTTCCCAGTGTAGAGCTGGGAGAATCATGGGAGAATCATCCCCTTCCAGTGCTGGACAGGGACGACCACCCAAGGTGAGATACCTGAGGCTGATGGAGATTCCTTGGCTCCACTGAAGTCCATGGGTGCTTTACTGCCGCCTTCAGTAGGTCAGCATTTCATCCAGGCTGAAATACATGGTTGATGTTAGGTTGTTGCTGCTTGCTGGAATATTCTGAGCATCTCAAGGCAGCATCAGAAAATCTTCCTTTATCTGGAGTTTCTAATGTTACTGGTCTTTGTCTCAGCAGGCACAGCTCTTCCTTAGTTCATCTCAGGGGTTACTTTAAGGTCTTATTTTCAACACTGCTATTTAAAGACCATGTAGCATAACTAAAGAATAGCACGGAACTGTCTACACATCATATGGTGTGGGCAGGACTGGATGGTCAGCATCCCAGTAGGGACCACAGGTTTCACCTGTGGATTTGACAGCAGAAAAATCACATCGTGCTCATGTACAAAAGGGAAGTCTCTGCACTGATGCTGCAGCAATCACTTGCTGTAGGTAACAACCACAATGAAGTTACTACTGGTTATATTTTTTAATTTTCTGTAGCATAAGAAATACCAGAATGGAGCAGGGTAATGTGCTTCTCGTGGATTGGATCCACATCTCTAAGACTATAAATGAATTCTTGTGCTGCACAGCAAAAGGTGCAGTTTGCAACACGGGTACCCTGAGGTGACACTGCACAGAAAGAGTGAAGACATTTAGGGATGGCAATGACCAGTGAGTTCAGGTACAGATATAGATAGATTGTCATATAAAGATGTAATAGATTTTTGTCCTGCTAATAGTAATACACTATTGACTTAAATCACTATATATGGGTAGCATGGTGTCTCCACAGTGTCTCCAATGAATCAAAATAAAGAAATCTTTTGATGCAGGAGCCTGAAGTGACCAGGACAGACATAGTGTAATATCTTATCCTTAACAGAAATGAGAATAATTTATACCAAGTGTTCTTCTGCAGTACAAAAGAAACCTGCTGGCGAAACAAGTTTTCATCCATTTGCCTTCTCCTGCCCTTCAATTAGTATGGAACAATTTGGGATTATAGTGTGAAAAATTGTTAGTGGCATCATTACAGGGCAGTAAATCTTGGTGTAAAGATGCAACAGCGACTTCCAGCCTCTCTGCATCCTGAGCAGTGTTTCTGGAATACTGTTCCCATGGAGAGCAATACGTTGCTTTTATCTCTTAGGCTTTATCTTTGCCACTCCAGCTCCAGCCTCAACAGCGCACAAAGGTGCACATGTGCACACACACAGAGACAGACACGCAGACACAGCAGGAGCTGTGCAATTAAGCAGCACTGTGCAATCAATTCTTGCTCTGATATATGCCTGAGAAATATTTCCCTAGACTGTAAAATGTGAAATCCAAGAAGGGCTTTAAGTCAAAAGCAACCTTCTCAAATTCAAGTTTTCAATGCTAGCTTTGGTTTTGGAATGGCCATAGTCTTGTCCCATACTGGGAAGGGAGGCAGGGAAAGCTGTTAATGGTTACAACCCTTCTCTGACCCTTTGGTGGGCTGAGGACAGAGCTGCTATGCAGTGGAGTGCAGGTCTGTGCCTTGCTCAGCCAATAACTGACATTTATCATCTTCAAAATTCTACAGAATTGTATCTGGAACCGTATTGTCCAAAGCCTCCTTTCCAGAGCTGATTACTGTTCGTCATCTGATCTTCTGGGTACTTTCAGAAAATGTTGGAAGTTCATTTGAGGAGCCTTTTTGTGCTTGTAAATTATTGGCAGTTGTCTTGTTTTTCTGAAATAGCAAGAAACTGGCAGCTTTAGTAATAATAATAAAAAACCCGACGTATTTGTTGTTGTTACTGTAGCTCCCTATTAAACAATAAAAGTCTCCAGTACTTGCATGTATTTTATGCTGCTGTTTTTCAGCTTTGCCCCTCAGGAATCCCTCCTTTGATATCAAGGCCTCTGGTGACAGCAGGGACTAGAAAAGCCATAGAAAAGCCCCCTCTGTCCAGCCAGGTTTTGAAATGCTGCCCTGTCCTCCCTGCAGACATCATTTGTTTTGTGAATTTTTTAATACCATCTAGACACAGTTGTAACCCTTCAGGAATACACTGATGCAGTGCCCTGTTCTAACCCACAGGGCATCAGCTGAAATACAAACTTTCTGGTGCTGTTTGCAGCAGGCAGCTCAGCCAGCCCCAGGAACAGCAAATGCTGTTGGAACATTTTCCTCGCTGCGCTTCAGCCAGGCACAGAGCAGAGCTGGTCCAGCTTATCAACACACACTTAGTGCTGCTTCGAGCTGGACATGCTGTCATCCCCTGGAGCCCATACTCCACGGTGCCTTTCTGCTGAAAGCAGAGGGCTTTGGAAGTGTGAAGAAATCTGCAACCAAGCTGCATGGATTTAGAAGAGCTGTCCTGCTGGAGGATGAATTTTGTGTTTGTACATCCACAGCAGGAAAGGCAGGCAAGATGGCCATGCTTGAGAAAACACAGATTAACAGGAAAATGGGATTCCCTGGGGTCAGAATCTCTGTCAGTTGTCTGACAGCCTTGTTCATATCATTTCCCTGCAAGCCAAGAGTTGCAACCACTTATTTAGTGCTTCCTGGCTTCTAACTAGTGCTCATCAGCAGCTCACTGGGGGCATCTGTTTTCCTGCTCAAATAGACTAAATGTTACCAAAATAAAGTAGAAACAAACAAAAGGAGTAGTCGATTTCAAATTGATTGCCACTATTCAGGTCCTGCCTCACAACTGATCTTTAAGCACTTCAAATCTGTGCTGTCTGCTCAACGTGGCCTGAACTGTCTTCATGTGGGAAAATAAATAAATCAAAAAATCCCAAATGTTTTCAGCCTGGGAGAAACAAGTGTAGAAGCAATGCAAAGAATGGCTGTCCCAACAGTAAAGCCAAGCAGGTGCTTTTCCCTTTGATGTCCACAACTTCAGCACAGGAAAAAGGAAAGGCAAATGGCTGCACAGTTTTTTGGCAGCTGAAGAACTGAGAACTAAACGATCAGGCTGATCTCCCTCTTTTTGTTTCAGTGGTGCTTAGTCCTTCTTTTACCTTTTTGATCTTCCTGCAGCCCTGTGATGCTCCAGTGGCCTCGATGCCTTCAGGGCATCGTGCTGCACATCAGACCAGTCAGCCCTGTGCAGCTGAGCCCCTGCAGCCCAGCTGCTGTCCCTGGCCTCGGACCCTGCTCCACATGTCAGATGCTTTCAGCTGGCAGGCACCAGAGTGATCATCCAACTGCACAGCCAGTGGAGCTCCAAAGGTTCTCCAGCTCTAAACCCGAGTTGTCATAAACCTAGGCTTGAGTGCAATGAGAAAACTGATCTGAAAAAGAAGAGAGAAGCTGGTTTATATATAAATAATCCTGCCAGACCTGGAAACACACACACAGGGAGCGTTAGACCAGTGAGCTACACAGAAAACAAGGAAATTTGAGTTGGCTGGTTTTACTCTCTGGTGCAACTGATACACAAAGAGACAACAAAGGCCGGGAAGGGAAGTTTGAGGATGAGATCTCTGCACGTCTTGAGCCTCCTCAATCCCTTGGCCTCTGAGGTTTGTGTGAAGTCCAAACCATCTGTACTTTCTGATGGAATGGAGCCAGGCCTGATGAATCTGAGATCTGATTCAAAGAAGGAGGAATCCAAGTGTGTATCAGTGCAGCAGATGAGGTTGAAGTCTTATCCATGTCCTTCTTGGGAAAAGATTGAAGGAAAACAATGATCTCAAAGAATCAGTTGATTTCCCGAGTGTGAGAGCAAATATTTATAGTCCCATTGAAAAATCAGTCAACAGCTCTTCCCCTGGAACCAAAGTCTAGCAACAGTCAAGCTGGAAGACACAGCACACTATGGTGAAGATGCCTTGGCCACCTTCCATGTGCTCTGTAGAGCGTCGTCCAAGGATGAGCATGAATGCCCCCACAAACCAGGGTCACTCCTGGTCTTGGCTATCTGATTTAATGATTTTTCTGGTTTGAATTTTGCACCCTCCATGGTGCTGGGTGCTCAGGCTGCTGAGCTGCCTGACTTGACAGAAGCAGCTCCTTCTCTTCCTTCAGAGCTGCAGAAGGTCCCAGCAGCACTGCTGGTGTTTGCTTCTGGCATCTGAGCAGCAGCAGGGAGAAAAAAGCCAGGATCTGGAGCTTGTGGACTGTGGCACCACTTGAGTCAGCAGTGTCCCCTGGCAGAGTGACACTGCAGCACCTCACGGGCTGCACGTGGGGGCTGGGACTCAGAGCCACTGCAACCAACTGGCACCACTGGAGACCAGGAATTTCAGTATGAGGTAGGTGGGAAAGGGACGAGACTTTTCTATTTCCTCCACCCTCTGATCTCAACCATGGGCCAAGTACACAGCTTAGGCTAAACAGGATCTGAGCAACTCCTTGCTCGAGAAAAATTCCAGGAAGGAATTGCATAAACTGGTGCAGTTCCTCATTCTATGGATGGACAATATTTGGAGCGAGCTCAAGAAGCTGAAAAAGATTGCCAGCTTGCTAATGGTAATTCAGGAAAAAAAAAAAAAAAAAAAGCTTATATAATGCAATGAGATAGGACTTGCAATGTCTTGAAAAATCAATTTAGACTATAATTACAAGGAGGAATTTTCTCTGAGATGAGTGAACTTTGAGGCTCTAGGAATACAAGGTCAAGAACTATTAATAGCATCGTGTAGTTTTGGTACTTAAATAATAACTAAAATAATTTACAGCCAAGCTGATATTTTAAAGGGACATTCACAACAAATCTGAAGGTGTTTCCAGGGTCTGACATTTTTTTCACTCCTAATGCTGGGAAGTGCAAACAGCTGAGCAGTCAGCCTTTAATACCTTCTAAATTAGCTTGGTGGGCATCCTCTGCCCAGCTACTGTAAATAGCCCTGAAGCATCTTTATTTATGCTTCTTCCCAAAGAAATTATTTTCATCAATTTTTACATTTATTTTGAAAAGCAGCCTTACTTCCAGAGCCAAATGTTGGCTTTGGAAGACAGGATTCCAAAAATTTCACAGCCCCTTTTTCCTTATTGGATTTAATGGTACTGGACTTTGTTGAAGAGCGGCCCTGGGCTGGGTTCAGGTTCATTATCACCAACAGCTGCTGGGCCCATCAGCTGGGAGGGGCTGCAGCTGGGAGAGGCTCCAGTGGGGTAAACAACCCAACCAGCCAATGGGAGAGTCACACTGAGTTCCCACCCCTATATAAAGGGAATTCTGGGCCATGTGAGGTTTACCTGTTTTCAACTTGCTGCAGTGTGGAGCTTCTGTGCCTCTGGAGCAGGGTAAGTTGCCAACTTGGGCACAAGCAGAGCCTTCCTGGTTTCTATTACTGATTTTGTCTATCATTTTATCAGTGCTTTCATTAGTACTGGTATTTTCTTCTCTCTTTGTGTTGTTTTATTAAACTGTTATTCTCTCAACCCTTGGGGGTCTCACATTTTTTTCTTTTTTTCCCTTCCTCCTGACTTTCCTTCCCATCCCTCAGGAGTGGGAGTGGGGGAATAAGTGGATGAGTGGCTGTGGGGTATTTAGCTGTCAGCAGAAGTTAAAACATAGAAGCAGAAAGAAAAATCTTCCCTGTGAGTAACACTTCTCCCAGGCTGCACAGTGGATCTCTTCAGTTTACTTCTAAATGGTTTGCTTTTAATATATGGGCAGTATTATTTATTCCCCTTGCTCTCCTGAAAGTCAGAGTGCTTTTACTCTCCTCACAAGGAAGAAAGGACCACACAGGATGCCCCTTCCTGAAAAAAAGAGATCATCAGAGCTCAGAAACATAAGGGGGCTTCAGGATATGTGTAACCTCCTGGAGCTATGAAAGCCATCTGAAGGTGTACCCTGCAAAGCCATCTCCATGGCATTGTTCAGGCCAAGTCCTAATGTCTGAAATGAGCTAGAGAAGTTGTTTATACCCACTGAGATATCAGATGTGGGTAGGAGTGTGCAGTGTGTTGAAGGGGATCTCTGTGCTCTCTTGCTGAGCCTTGGTCTTGCCCTAAGCAATAGTTCATTAATTTTAGCCTTTTCAGTAACTTTTGCTGTGCATGTTGCTGAGAGATGAGGGTGAAAACTGACAGTCAAAGCTACTAGAAACCAACCTAGCACATGAGTGTCTGAGGCTCTGAGTGGATAATTCTTCATAGGTGGAAGTGCATGCTCCTTCCCCAGCTTTGACACCAGGCAACTGCTTCCAGGCTTCCTGACAGCCCTTGCCTGGGCTGCTGCTGAATCCGTAGAGCTGCAGCAGCTGGGGAGGTGGAAGGAAGACACCCACACTCTGGCAGCATCTCCACTTCACCCCGGATAAACTGGTACCACTGTGTTCCATCTCCTTGCCAAGCCGTGTGGCTGTGATTCCTCCCCAGCCTTAAGCTTGGTGTGGCTGTCCCAGGAGCTCAGCATGACTGCAGTGCAACTGCCCCGTGCCAGTCCCCATAGAGGCAGCTTCACTGTAGAGTTCACTTTCAGTGTAGAGTTCAGTGATTATACCCCAGGACCACTAGATAGACCTGGATGTTATTTTCACCTTCCCTCCTTTCCCAAGGTGTAATGAAGCTCATTAGACACTGTTCAGTTTAAATCCGATTCCAGTGTCGGGCACTGGCTGCACAGTATCATTGGGACTCCATTTGGTAATTACCAACCTAAAGACTGAAGGTGCAAGCCAATGTTCTGATGCTGTCACACTTTGGCAGCCTCATGACTTCCAGGGGGATGATATTCAGAAACTGGAAACAGAATTTGTTTTCTACACTTCCCATTTCTTTCTTTTACTTGAATAATTCCTGCTGCCGCCACTGAATTTGCAGCACACATGTTGGAGTGTGGTTTGATCTGTGGCCTTTTGTAAGTCTTCTCATCAAGTGTATCTCTGAGCACCTTTCACTTGCAGAGCACTATGAAAATAAAGCCTGGTTAAGGTGCAGAACTTCCTAGTAAGGTTGGTGAGTGCTCTGAACCCTGATCTGCTGGTTGTGAAGTTCTCTTCTCCAACCTCATAAAAAGTCAATGTCATTATCAAGGCTGAAACTCACAAGTCCTTAGCTCCTGTTCCTGGGATCTGACCTTGCTGCTCCTGCAGAAAACCTCCCTGTTCTGTTTACACCTGGCAGGATGCACCATCCACTCCTGGCCCCAGCAACAACTGCCAGGAGACTTTAACCCCTTCGTGTTCCCCCTGCATAGAGGAGGAGGCTGCAGGTGTGGGTACAGGCTGTTCCTGCCTGGCATGATGGGAGCTTTCCCCAAATGTCAGAGGGAGATTTTCAGCTCAGTATGAAATGTTCTTATTTAATTTTACGTGCTCTGGAGCAAGCATCTCTTATTTGCACTAAGAGCCAGTACAATTACTCTGCCTGTAAATAAAGAGTTTAATACACTGGGAGGAATTTACTTAGCTTGGGCCATGGCAGGTTTATAGTTTTTAAATGGAATGTCAGAAGGTCTTTGGCACTTGGGGAATCCTGGTTTGTTATTTCATAATCACATATTTATGGTTCCCACAGCATATTGTTTTTGTCTTGCTGTTCATTTATTGCAGGACTATTAATCTGTCACTGCTGTGCTTTGAGGCACTGTACTGTAATTCTATCCATCGCCCTGATTGCTCTTCCATTCTTCTGGGGCTGTTTTGATGGAGATCAGTATCAGTGCTGCAGAGAATATATAAGGAGCATGTTCTGCCCTATGTAGCAGGCACAGAAGCAGCAAAGATTGTGAATGAGCTATTGTCTGAGGAGCACTCTCCTAACAAGGAGGATTAATTGTCAGCAAGCCCAGGTGTTGGCTCTTTGAATCCACTTTCTGATGACCAGGATCCCACATCTCAGGAGTCACAAGCACAGTTAATACTGTTTCTTTTGGCAATTTTAGTAGAGGAACTGGGGTTAAAGTAGGTCAATGTTATTTAGCTCCCCTGGAAAAAAAGTGCCACTTGAAAACTTTTGTGTGTTTCTTGTCTAAGCCATGATTCTGCAGCTTTTGTCCCTGATTCCCCCCTCCCTTTCCTATTGGGCTGCTGAGGTCACACTGCAGTGACTTTGTGACTCCCCAGATGCTCCTGGGGCTCCCTTTGGCTCCAGGGCAGGAGCTGCCTGTAAGGAGGGTGGTGAAGCAGCTGACTGTTTCTTTTGGCATCCCAGCCTGGCCCCGAGCCCTCAGCCTCCCAGGCTGGCTGTGTCATGGGGTCCCTGAGGAGCCAGCAGCCCCTCACCTGCTGGCCTGGCACGCAGGATCTCCACAGGCTTTCTTACCAGTGCTGCCAACACGTATTCAGACCCACTCTCTTACTCCCCAGCTCTTTCTAGGTCTTTCAGTCCAAACTTGCAAGCCTCAGTTCTTTTAGGGTTTTTTCTGCTGCTAATGTAGCTCTCCCTGCCCTGCATTCCTCCTTCCCCATTTCCATCAGTGTCTGGGGTGCCTGTGGAGCTTTGCCAGGGCACCCAACCCCAGAACAGAGTCACTTCAGACTGTGACATGTTCTGGGCAGGCTTCTTCCAGCTCTCTCCCCTGCTGTGCTCCACGCTTCCCAATCACTACAGCAGGTCTCTGCCAGTTCCTGAAGTGATTCTCTTCATCAGCTCATTGGCCCTGCTGTGCTGCCCAAAATGTCAGGGAATTAGGTGAAATGAGAATTTGCAAACAGCTGGTATTTTAAGGGGCCTTAAGGAGGTAATTCTAGTGCAAGTATCTGAAATCCAGGCCACGATGCACAGCTGCTCTTGGGGCAGACCCCAGGAGTGAGCTGCACCACCCACTGTAGGGACCAATGCTCTGGAGACAACAGGGCTGTGCCTGCCTCAGATTGCTCCAACACCTCTGTCACCCCTGAATTAATTACAAATGAAAACAAAGATTTCATCCTTCCAGTGGAGCTTTTTAATTCACCTCTCTTTTTCTTCAGTAGTAAGAAGTTCATGAAGGTTGAAAATCCCTGATTCAGAACAACCCTTGTCCTTGTAATTTCAAATTATTTCAGAAACTTTTAAAGACATGATCTTGTGCTGTGTAGAAGTTGAAGGTTTGCAGATGACTCACCCACTCATGATAACCTGGAGAGTGCTCTTGTCTTTTTAACACCTCCATCCATTCTTTAAAAAAAAAAAAAAAACCAACTAAAAAAACCAGTTCTGAAGATAATGGGCAATCTAGACTTTCACAGGTCTTCAAGTTTAAAAAAACATACCAAAAGAAGCCCCAAATTTCCCCTTTTGTTTTGTACCCAAAAATCTATTTCTATAAAGAAGGCACTTCGTTAGTTTGAATTCAGTGGCCAGATGTGTTCACAAGGACAGATGTTTCTGAGCCTCTTTGTGATCTGATTGAGCAACTCGGCCCCCCACTGTTGGTGAATCTGTGGCAACAATGGATCACAACTGCTGCAAGTAAAATAACAAAAAGCATGTAATTAAACTTTGTAAGTCATTTGGACCATTATAAAAATGGAGAGTGGATCAAAGTAGCAGAAATCAGAGCAGGAGCAGTCTGGTTTCATCCTGCTGCTACTCAAGACCATTCCTAACCAGCAGTGGAGGGGGGACTGGAATTCAGGCTCCACCTATTCAGCTCTGCCCCTGTCCTTGAGACTATCAACATGTTTTGTTTTCTCTGCAGATCTTGCTTTCAGAACCCACCGGAATGGTGGGAGCTGTTCTGTTGTATGACCAGCAAGCTTAGTCCATGAGCACTGTGGATGTGGTCCTCTCAGAACTTGGGGTGTCCCCAGGTCAGCAAGCAATTACATGTATGAGAATGGTAATAAAGATAATTGTAGTGGCCTAAGGCAAGTGGACTAGCTGCCCTTGCTGGGTGTTAGATGAGCTGTTAGCAGCAGTCAGCACTTCAGAAATCAATGCTATTTGATGCTGTTTGCAGCTCTTTGGTGCTTAAGCTTCTTGAACTGGGTCACTTTGTCTTGCCCAGAACAAGACTCACCCTTGTTCAAAGGCATGTTCAGGTCAAACAAGGCATCCTCCTAGTGAGGGGGGTGCTAAGAGAGGTGGAACTTTCCTTCCCGTTCGACTGTGGTCTCTGCATTAATCACCTAGTGCCTGCCAGTGTTTCGATTGGGATGAAGTGAGGCCCCAGGTCCCCAGATGGAGGCAGAGTGAGGAGAACTGCAGCGTGCTCAGCTTCACCAATGCTGCTGGGCAAGGTACACTCGATAACTTGCTATGTGAGGTGAGTTGCTTCAGGCTTTGTAGCTGTCATCCAGCAGCCAGCACCAAGATTAGCTCTCAGTATTCCAGCTCCTTTCTCCTTCTGGTGTGAATTACAGTGCTGGTCTGTGTGCAAGTGTGTAAAAGAGAACCATCTATTCAGATGCTTTACAGAAGGTTTGAAACTGTTTATTGGTGCTTGAAAAAATAGATGCAATTGAAATTCTGCTCAGGAATCTGATTAAATAGAGGAAATGGTGACTTGTGTTTGTGCAAGGGGAGGGTTACAAATTAAGGGAGGCTGTTTTAGCACTTACTGGTTTGAATTTTCAGCATTTTGAAGTTTTATGGACTCTGGAAGCTTTTTTGTGAGGCCTGGACTCTCTAGAGAGACTTCTATGTGCCAGCAAATCAGCATTACTGGTGCTGCACACTGTGCCTGTCCCTTCCCATCCTGAGATGGGGATACTCTGTCATTGACAGACAGGGCCCGCTGCTCACAGCATGAGCACCCTAAGCAGGGGCTCATTTCTGGGTGTGTGCCTTTTTTTTTTTTTTCTTTTTTTTTTTTGTCTCATTTACCTGACCTTGAAGCTTAAGTCTTCCTAATAAGATTTTCTTAACCTATATGGCACAAGCTTAAGTTTTGTTTGAAATCTGAATTCTTTTGAAATACCACAAAGTCAGAATCTCTGTATCTAGAGTTTGAGAACCACATCAGCTTCTGCTCACCAGCTCTCACCCTGCTGGCCAGCTGCTTGCCTGCTTTCTGTGTAGGGTGCTCAGTCCAGCAGCAGAGAATCAAGGCTGCCAGCCCCCAGACTCCAGAGAAAAAGGGCAGAGCCCTGAGCTTGCCACCTGAAACCCCCTGGGCACAGCAGGGTGGGGAACCTGCTCTCCTGGGGAATGTTTTCCAACAACTGGCTTCCTTCTGGGTGAATTTTTCCCATTCACTTTTCAGTCTGTTTCTGTTTCATTCTAAACTCCATGTGGATTTCATTCTGGCTTTGTGTGGAGTACAAAACAGAATTAATTGTGTTTCTTTCATAAGTCACTGACTTAGGAAGGTCAAATGGTGCTTCCTCTTCCTCCCCTTTTTCAGCTGGTTTTACTAAGGCTTTAATGAGTGCTATCATGCTGTCTGCGCATTTGTACCTGTGCAGGTGTTGGGATCTTTGCACTGCCTCCAGTATTCTGATGGAGGACCATTCCCAGGAGCCTGTGAAGTTAAATCCTAACAGTATTGCAAAAAAAAAAGTGTATTTGCAGGGGTTGAAGAACCTACTAACAATTTACTGGGGGTAGAAAACTGCAGTGGGACCTCTGTTTCAGTTGTTTATAAATTCAAATATTTCAAGTTTTCAATCAAGCCCCCAGACAGTGACACCAACTGCTCTAGAGAGAGTGAAGGGGACACTGGGTCGTGTCCCCAAGTCTAGCTAGCCCTCAGTAAATAACTGACCCAGCATGTGTCCAGTCTCCTTTTAGGAGTATTTAGAAGCAAAGCTGTGCACACAATCAGTCCAATCACTTAGTCCCAGCAAAGTAAAAATAACATTAGTACCTTGACTTTTGCATGCAGCTGAGAAAATTACATACTTAAGGGGAGCCCCAGCTTGATGAGTTATTGTGGCTGTATGACTGCACCCATGTCACTCTGGGGTGACTGCACGCTCATGGTCTCGGGTTGCTGTGGATGTCACGAGCCCTGGGGAGGCTGTTCCTGTGAGGGGTGACTGACAACTGCCAACGGGGCTCTGCAGGCAGCCTCAGACTGACAGAGCTCTTCTGTCCCACCATGAGCATTCTGCTCCAGAGTGAACAGTTACTTGTCTACTGAAAAAATCTTTTGTACATAAGATTCTTAAGTAGGCAGTGTTATCAGCAGCATTAGGTGGCCATTTTAAATCCTTATCTGACTAAACATCAGCTGTTTTGTCTGAGCCTTTTGTTTCCCACCTCCATGAAAGGAAATAACGTGAGAGCAATACATATTACATAGAAGTGAAATGAGGAAAGATGCCTGGATTTATCCAGCTAAAAAGCCCCCTGAAATCTAATCTGTTCTAAATAGATGTTAGACTTTTCCAAGCTAACCCATACTTTTTATTATGTGTATTTCTGAAGACCTTTCTGAACTGATGAAATATTCATCTCAAATCATCTGTTTGGGGATATGAAACCAATACTTAAGCTGAGATCCTCCTCTTTTTCTGCACAGATTCATCAGAATTCACAGCCTATACTGAGGATCAGTCTCACAACTCTGAATTCTGTTGCTAGTTAAAAATAAGTGTTCTGCTATATACACTTTGCCTTGTATCTCAAGCTGTTTGGTTTAGGCTTGACACCTAAACTGAAAATGCTACTGATATAAGTAGAATGTGTTTATATTAAACCCAGGCTAATCTATTCTGCCCATAGTCTGCGTTAGACTCACTCTCCCCTGGTCTGCGTTACTCAACTCCCCTGGAGAAGGAGCAGTTACAAAACGTGTGCTCCATGCACATGCTGTTTGTATCATGGGCTACCATGATCTGGTGTATGGTGAGGGAGGAAAACCAAGCCACATTCCAGCTGTTACTCCTCTGAAAAGGTGTGTCAGGGGTGTGGGTGAGCTCAGGCTACTGCCCTGTCTGTCTATCTCAGTAACCAGGAGGATTGTCCCCAAACTCAGCTTGTATTCAGAGGGGGAAAAAAAAATTCCTTATTGTCTGTTTTGCTGCTAAATTATTCAGGCGTTCCAGTTTCCCACTGTAAAAAGGGGAGAGAAGGAACTACTCGAGGCCGAAATGTTAAAGGCACTTTCCCCTGAGCACAGCACCCAGGCTCCACACATGGTACTTTATGATACCCCCATCCCTGTGAGAGAATTCAGAGAGCAGAAACCTTGTCTAAATAAAGACAGCCTTGGCAAAGCACTTAGTTGCAGCTAGTGATTCCTGTCAAGGCAGCCTGCGGTCACAGCAAGGCCGTGCAGCAGAACGGGGAGCAAAGAAGCAAGAAAAGACATTTTTGTTGAGCAAACAAGAGCCGAAGGTGGCGAGACCAGGAGCCTGCCTGCAGGAACAGCTCTGGAAGGTTTATTGCCAGGCTGGGTCACCCCCAGAGCAGGGGGGTTTCCTTTGCCCTCTTTCTAGACCCCCGTTCTAGTTCTGAGCAGCTGGTGCAGAGTGCAGCACAGGGCCCCACGAGTGCTGAGTGTGCAGCAGTACTACCCCTGTAGGGGTTTGCACAGCAGATGGTGCATACTAACTCTCTTGCAGCATCTAAATGTCCCTTGGAAACTGGTGTATGCCTTCACAAATACAAGCCAGGTTGGATTTCAGCCTCATGGAACTCGGAGCAGAGGGTGAGCTCCCTGTTTCAGACTGAGATTGGCTGCTGACATGGTTTGTCATGGCAGCTGCTTTCAGTTACCTTGTGAATTCTGTGTAATTCTGTGTCACTTAGAGCTGGACACATGAACCACCTCTGATCCAGCCACGTGGCTGCAGACAGACCCTAGG
Source organism: Corythornis vintsioides (assembly GCA_025447755.1). NCBI lineage: Eukaryota > Metazoa > Chordata > Aves > Coraciiformes > Alcedinidae > Corythornis > Corythornis vintsioides. Next base: position 27,245 of record JAOEGS010007551.1, on the reverse strand, counting down.
CTCATCTGTTCTCCAAGTCAGTACCTTGGAAAGCAGAAGCCTTATGCAAATATTTAATGGCTGTTTAAAACAGTCCCTAGATAGTACAGTCCCTAGATCCAGTGTAACTGCAGTTTGTGTGGAACTTGTGATAGTTCCTCTGAAAAGGGGATTGGCAGGAAAACTTTCTTCTGAGATGCTCTCAGTGGAAATTAGAAAAAGAATTAATAGCTGAGCGACTGCTTTTGCACTTCAGGGGGCCTGACAGCCACTGGAGCAGAAAGAAAAGTTTCTCAGACTGAAACTTGGATCTTCTTTCATCTTCAGAAACTTGCTTTCTCCTACCTATTTAAAGGGAAGAAAAGTGTAAGCATCAAGCAGATTTTTCTCCTCCTCCCTATACCATCATATTTCTTCTACTCCAGAGATGCTCTTAAGTCAGAACCCTCAAGGGTTTTGGTATTAAAATGCTGACCAAAAAAATCAAGCTAGCAAGGTCATACACTTTATGCTGTCCAATTAGGATTCAAGATATGGTCCCATGGGGTACTGTGGGGTATGTGGAATTACAGAGGAAAACAGAAGCATTTTCTTCCTTCAGTCAGAGGGGATTTGTGGCTGTTGTTCTTAGGTGGGGCACAGTGGTGCATTCATGGAAATTAAATTAAATCCAGCTTCTAATTTTGTGCTGGATTCCCACTTAAACTTCTGAAAGGCACAGCAAAAAAAAAAAAATCCAGCTCAAGCTCAGAAGTGAATCTAAATAAATAGTGTGATTTGTCTGGGCTGCATTCACTGCAAAAAATGCCTGTTAAATTCAACTGGATGAGTGAAACTTTACAGTTTGATTGGTATTTTTGAACACTGGCAACAGACACCATCTTGCAAAGCAGAGTGATTCATCCAAGAATTTAGGGTGGGGAGCCATGTGCAGGATCTGAGGCTGTGAGTTCAGCAGGTGATAGTGCAAGTCAGAGGAAAACAGGGAGAGAAAAGAAAATATATGGTCATAGTCTGAAAAGTGGAAGGAATTTTGAACTGGGCAAACAAATCCAGTAATTGAAACAGGGAGATACTTGGTTCTGCCTAAGCATGTACAGTAAATCATGCTGAGGATCGTGTGTGACTTTATTTGCAGGGAAACAGACTCAAATGGAAAGCTGAGTTCTGGACACTGCTGAAGGTAATGCCATTTGCCAATCTGCATCCATATTAAGTACCAAGTAGGCACTTGAGTTGAACTCTGGAGGAGTCCATTTGTAACCTTGGTTCTGACTGTTCCCTAACTAAACACAACCTTTGGGCTGTTCTGAAGCTAGCTGCATTATCTGATGAGAGATGACACAGCTCAGTGATTACACCCAGATGTTGAAATGCTGTGCATTGGAGCTTTCTCTTTAAAAGCTTAAGCATCACTGAAGCATGAAAGGAGTTGTGAGCACGGTGAGGATGGGAGCAAGGCTCCTTTTCAGATGACAAAATGGCTGGTACCACATGCAAGTGGCTTCATGATACAAAAAAGTCTGCCAGTTAGGCAGTGTGTAACAAACCTGTTTATCTCTGCATGTTACTCAGTGAGGTACAACTTCTCTGGAGGGTAGTGTGCATCTCAACACCATTTATTTTTCATGACTACAAACTTCCATGGTGAATGAGAGTGTCTGCCCAAAAACAAGGTGTGCATAGCTTTGCAACACCATTTATTTTTCATGACTACAAACTTCCATGGTGAATGAGAGTGTCTGCCCAAAAACAAGGTGTGCATAGCTTTGCAAGCCCCTGAGCAAGGTACCATTCTGAATGGCAGAACATATCCAGTAATGATAATTAATCTTGGGTATCTTTGAGATCTCACAACAAAAGTATTTCCCTGGGATTTTGTAATATTGGCGTAGACCACAGTATCCCAGGGCAAGATGCACACAGTGAGAGTTTTCTCTGTGTAAATTGGTATGGCAGTGTTGAGGTTGGCCTTCGGGAGAGTTGATGCTGGCAGAAGGTAAGAAGATACCAGAGTAGGGAACTCAGCTTGGCATGAGCTTTTCTGGGGTAGAACTCTGCTGGCAGCGTGGGGCACAGGGGTGGTCTGCAGCTGTGGCCAAGCACAGCTCTGTCTCCTGCTGCAGCAGAAAGCTGCATCTTGGGAAGTTCTGGCAGGTAGGTGTAGAAACCTGACATGGGTGTAGCTGGGTGGTGCAGCCACAAATGCAAGTAGGATTCATAGTTAATTGTTAGTGTAGCTTTACCCTTTGTCCTTATTACTTTGGCTTTAAATAGTCATAATAAACACTGCTCATTACTCAGATTTATTCTGAAGGAGTCTAAACTTCCTCAGCTCACTCTTTAATCATCCTCTGGCTTACGCTTTTGTCCTTTCTTCCAAAATGCCAGTAATAAATAAAGCTGTTGAAATGGTCACAGCTCTGTGGCAAGCCTGCCAGCCCATACGTCTCTTGATGTTTGTTTCTGCTTGTTTTAGTTTTGTTTTTTCAACTGTTATATAGCTTCTGTCAGTCCCAGTCTATCTTAATTTCTGAGGCTTGAGAACTTCTCAAGTATTTCTTAGCTTGCATTCTGCCTCTGAAGATGTCTCATGAAATGTCTGCTAATGTCTATTCTATTAGCAGCAATTGCAGTCAAATAAGAAAAGCAAGAGAGCAGCTTCTTGATGCCTGGGCCATAGAACAAGGAGTCAGGGAAATGTGCTGCTGATTTGTCTCCATCTTGTCTTCCATAACTGAATGTGAGCAGAAGACAAGTGCTTCTAGCTGATATAAATCTGGGGCGCAAACTATAATACCTCTACACCTTAGTAAAGGCTTTTTTACTAAAAAGATGAACAAACACTGGAACAAGTTGCCCTGAGAGGCTGTGGAGTCTCCATTCCTGGAGGAATTCAAAGCCTGCTTGGACACGGTCCTGGGTATCCCGCTGTAGCTGATCCTGCTTCCAGCCAGGGCTGTTGGACTAGATAATCCTCAGGGGATCCCTTCCAACCTCAACCATTCAGTCTTCATTTGTCAAATACTAAACAAATGCAGTGTGCGGTTGCTTTGGTTTGTTATTTTCTCATCTGTAAAATTGTATTTGAATTGCATTTTTGTGAGTTTTCAGCCCTTGCATTTCCTCGTGCCTCCACTAGGCATAAGTAATGGTACAGGCTGTTCTTTCCAGAATTCTCTACAGCAGTATATCTCTGAGGTATGAGTTGCATTTGCTTCAGGCAAAACTGTGCAAAAAGCTTATTTTCTAGCTCAGATTGTTGTGCACTTCACTGCCCTTGGCAGAAAGACATGAGCTGCAGGTCAGTATCAAACCATCCTTCAGCACTTGCCTGCTGTGTGCCTAGAGACTGTGATTCCTGCAGGTCCCATGTGGCTGTACCCCAGTGTCCTGCTTCTGGGCTGGTGGCACCCACAATTTATCCTTTAATAGAGGTATTGTGTGCCAGGGCTAATCCACCCAACTTTGTCCACTCCCAGCTTTGGCTGCCTGTGTGACACATCCACCAGCCTCTGTTCCTTCACGTGGGAAGAAATAATTGCCTGAAAACTTGACAAAAATATGTATATCTGAGGGATGGAGTGAGGTGGCGCCTGAGGGAAGGAGTTACCTTCTCTTTGCTTTCTTCTCTCAATGACTGCATTCACATGTCTCTGCCTCCTAGTCTGTCTTTGTTCTTATCACAGTGGTGGATGCAAATCTGACAGGCATGCTGCTGACTTTACAGTTCCACTGTTTCCTTCTTCTGGATTCGATTTACTTGGGCTTTAACCCTCTGACCTCATCAGGGATCAGCTGCTGATCCCTAAATCACTTGTGCTGCAGACAGCATTCCCTGCTGTCAGCTAGCAGGAGCTGCTTCTCCATCACTAGCCTCTCACACGCAGAAGCACAGAGCTCCCCACACAATCCTCGTGACCATCTTCTCCATTTGCTGTGCCCATAGGAAAAAACAAAGATGTCATGACACTTCTGGCTCACTCACAGATTAAAGCCAGAGAGACAGAGCTCTGTTTCCTTACATGTTCAGAGGGTCACATGGCTATCTGAAAGAAAGAACAATTTATTTTCCCTGGGATTTCCTTCCCATGCACAGTTCTTGTCAGGTTTTTTTGTGGCTGGTACAAGGTACATGTTATTGCAATGGTACAGGCCTGGGCAGTGATGATATTGAGGGACTACTGATTTTTCCTCATTTGCCATGATCTTACAAGGGATCATATCTGCATGCTTTTTTTTCTTGATAAAAAGGAAAAATCCAAGGGAAAACTCTCAGGACACCAGCATCAGAGACAAATACTCATATTTCTCTTTCTACAGATACCCCACTTGTGTACGTAAATGAACACAAACTCCAGAATTGCTCTCGTTCAGTGGAAGTGGTGAGGCTCAATTATTTAATGCTTTTTAAAGTGGGCAGTCCTTGCTTCAGGGATTTCCAGTCTAGAATAAAAGCACAGAGTGGTAGCATAAAATCCTGGGAACAGAGGACCACAAGAGATATCACTGCTCATTAGTTATAGTTCTCAATATTTTTCATCACCATATCATAAAACCTCATTCTGCAATTCATCAAGCACTATTGTAAGAAGTAATGAGGTTGTTTCTTCCTCCTCCTCTCTGTTCCTACTCGAAGAAAAACAGGGCAAACTTATGTGCAGTTTTCTTCTAGCTCTCATTACTGAGTTTAACAACTCAGATACCTCCAGCCCATAGGGCAGCCTGCACCTTGAGTATAACTCTGGTGTCTGTGGATGGGGTTCTTTGTTTCCCCAGCAACCCAATATTCTTTCTCCATACCTGCTCCAGTTTGAATATTTATTACTAAATCTACCTCTGAGATAGGCATGTTGGAACAATGGCACAAGACAGAGTTGTGACACCCTCTAATTCCATTTCTTACCTGGCTTCTTATACAAGTCATTGCTTAATTCTGACAGAGTTTCCCAAATGGCACATATGAAAGTCAAAAGTCAAAACACAACAGAGAAGCACTGGGAAGAAAAGATCCCCCAAAGGCAAAAACCTGATTTCCATGTAATTCTCCCTCCTCAGCTTCTTGAGCTACAGTTATCAGTTCTCATCAGACCTCATGCAAATGAATCTCTCTGGTCTCTAGGTTGTAAGGTTGCAAGGTTCATAGATATTCATAGATATTAGGGGTTGGAAGGGACCTAGAAGATCATCTAGTCCAACCCCCCTGCCCGAGCAGG
>JAOEGS010007551.1:0-19376 GCA_025447755.1 Corythornis vintsioides | reverse complement strand
TGCCCGAGCAGGATCACCTAGACCAAGTCACCCAGGAACAGATCCAGGTGGGTCTTAAGTGTCTCCAGAGATGGAGGTTGCTTTCTGCTGAGGACATGGTGACAAACAATAGCTTTGATCACCTAACCATTGAAAGATTTTATTTATTTATTTACTTTTTACATAGCAGGCATGGGTTCTCAATCAAAGGTCGTTTGCTGCACTGGGCACTGGCCAAATTGCTTTATTCAATGTTTACCACAGTACACTCTGTCCAACTGTGTTGGTGCTAGAAGCATCTGTACCTAGTATATCGGAGATTTTTTATTACCATTACTATCATTTAGATTTTTGGCTATGCTGTTTTCTACTTCAGCTTTTGGAATGGAATGGGTTGGAGTAAACCTGTGCCTGGGAATGTTGGTAGATGCCAGTTAAATGCTCCCTGTCTCGGTGCCTGTGGCACTGAGCACACAACCTCTGTGTTCGTTCAGTTTCTTTTTTTAACTGAAACTTTTTTACTGCGAATCCCCGAGATGGCTAGGGATGCTGGAAGGCATTCTCCTCCCCTGTCAGAGCTTGTAAACAATGGCAGCACAAACTTGGCAGCATTCACTGCAGCACGATGGTGGGGGGAATGAGTTCACGGTCCTCGCTGCGTCCCCCGTAGCACGCCAAGACCGCTCCAGTGATACGAGATAAACAACAGCATCACAGAAAACCAGGACAGGCCCCAGAGACCAGATAATCCATCTTTTTACCACAAACCAAGCTTAATCAAAACCAACCATCCCTGACAGATGCATGTCCAACCTGCTTTTAAAGATCTCTGCTAATGGAGACTTCACCACCCCCAGGCGATCCATTCCAGTGAGTTCATCCTCCCTTGCCAATACTGCTCTTACTTTGTTTTGTTTTAATCACTTTTGTTGCAATTTGAGCACATCATTTCTTGTCTTATCCAGCATGAGCCCAAAGAACAGATTATTCCCTTCTGTGCAGCAGCTTTTTGCATATTTGCAGTTATCTGCCTTTATAGGCTGTAAAGACAGGTTGTAGATGTTCTTATGAGAGAATCACCAACTAAGTGTTCTGTTTGAGACCACCAAAACTCACTTGAGCTACAAGGTTACCACCTGTTTTGCTGGCTGTATTCCTAATTAATCATATTGATCTTTCTTAAAATGTCAAGACTTTATTTTTGTTCAGTTTGTGATTCACTGTAACTCTACCACCTTCTTTGGAGGGGTGTCTGCACAGGGGATTGACAGGATGCTGCCCTGTCTCTAAACAGACGTATAGGTTTATATGTGTGTGGATGAGCAAACACACAGCTGTCATGATGGCCTGCTAAAAACAGGTTAAAACACCTTTGGGAATCATAGATACAGCTGGTCCTGCCTGGGGAACATCAGTGTGTAGATGCTCCTTCTACTTTAACAGACTAATGAGTTTTCTTTGGGCAAAGGCTATAAGGAAAATAATAGAATGGTCTGGGGGGGTGATGACAGAATAAAGCTACTCAGATCACTTCTCCCTACCTGCTAAACTGCGGTGGGCACTTTTAAGCGTCTTCTGGAGAAAGAGATGGTAACACCAGGAAAAATAAACCTGAAACACCCCCAATAATTTCCACTGTTAGAAATGATTTTAGCAATCCTTTCAGTAATCCTAATTTTAGACCATTTTTCTATTAAGCTTCACAAATTCTATAGTTAAACAGTAGAATTATGTTGTTCAGCTTGACAGCAAATGATTTCTTTGTGATTTTCCCACTTTGGGTGCACGCTGGAGCATCTTTCTGGAAATGCTGCACTTAATTTGTAGGTACCACTGAGGCTGATATGCACAAACTGTTGCTGTAGGAAGAAAATCCCCATCCAGCTGAGTAACATCAGCAGTGTATGTGCACTGAATAGGTATGATGAGTACTAAATATTATAATTTTAGTAGAAGGGCATTATGACTACATGCTGTCTCTTTTCTTCCCTTTGGGAAACGAGGAAAGCATTTAGCTAAAGCATTTGCATAGGTAATGTTGCCTTCTTACTTTTGTTCCGAATTGACAATTGAATGCATTTTATGCATGAAATACGGAACATAAATACTGCTCCTTCGAGGGGAAAGCCTATTATGGGAGCGGAGAGTTCAGAAAATAGTGGGCATTAAAGGGCCATTAAGTCTCTTTCATTGGTTTTAATAGGACTAACTCACAAATATTCCTGCACGCTGCTGGCATGACTTTCACCACAGACTCTGAGTGCAGACTCTAGGGCTGCTGCTGAGGAACAAAGCAGGACGCTGGTATTTGGAATGACTAGAGACAACTATACAGAATTGGGGGAGAAGTAGCATTTTAGGACTGTAAGTTCCACTGTCTGCAAACTCAGAGGCCTCAACAGTGCCCAGGTAGTTTCACAATGCTGTGAGACATCAGAGAACTAGGGGACACCTGGCACAGGAGGAGACTGTTCAGTTTCATGTCACTTCCATGGGTGTTCCATGCAGATCACACAGGATTTATACAAAGCCTTTGGTGAGCACCTCAGTACCAGTTCATCACCAGTTCACCTCATTTCTTCACTGGTACTCATTCCACATCCCTTTTCACCTCTCCCAGTAGCATCCTGATACCTGCTGGTGCAGAGTCCACCCAGACAGGCTAATCCATTTCTTCTCCTCCCTCTGGTTCCCCGAACAGCCACCCCAGCAGCAGCACAGACCCTCCTGGGCTCATGCTGGAGCTTTTCCTTTCAGCCCAGGGTGCCTCGGGATTCTCATCTCTCATCGCCGCTGACTGCACCGAGCCTGTAGCCACTTGTTTTCTGCAGGAGCTTTGCTGTTGGGCACCATGTGGGTGAACCTGGCCATGGCTTCCAAGGTGACAGGGACTCTGAGCAAAGAGCTGAGGCAGGACAACCAGAGAAGCCTCACTGTCTTAGGAGCCAAGGTTAAAAAGTGACACTGCTGACAGCCAGCTGTTGCTGCTGTGCCCTTCTGGGGCAAGGGAGCAGTAGTGCTGTTATCCAGTCAATCAGTCAGAGGTGAGGCTTTGAAATGCCAGGAGACATCTTCAAAATCATTGATTATTCATATTTCTGAAAAGACTGCTGTTGAGAAAAAAAAGAAAAGATCATTGGTTTTGACCTTTCAGATATTTTTTTGGCTATCCTGTGCAACTGGGTTTGCTGTGAAATTCTGCTTTCAAAGCAACTAAATTATGGGACTGGTATTTGAATGTAGTCACCTGGCACCAGGAGCTGAAGCTATAAAATCTGAATGTTGCATGATTAATGGTGAAATTCTGGGTGTTGGCACCATGGAGCAAGTGATGACCCAGCCAAAATCCAAGTTCCACACAGTTACCTCTATAGGCTTCCCCTGGTTCTTGAGAAGCTCAGTATTTCTTCTTTCTGCAAAATATTTAACTGCTTCCTTTCCCTGCACAAAAATTTGTGATAGTGGGTAAGAAGAAAGTTCATTGAAAATAACCTTTTGGAGTTTTTATTAACATTTCAGATGGGTTTGGGCTTTTTTGCTGCCTTTAAAGCTTATTTTTAGTTAAGTTTATAGCAAGGACTCTGTAGGCTTTTCTCTACCTATGTAATATCAAGAAAACAGGACTAAAATCAGTGGAATGGTAATAATGTTATGGGGACTTTTTGATAATCTGAGCTAGGATTGTTTATCTCCACTAATGCTAGACAGGGATGGGTTAGAAATGAGTGGCTGAATCAAAGTTAATCCATGCAGAGCAGGGAGAATTACGGGTATGGGGTTTTTTTTGTTTCTGCAGTTTTAACGAGCAAATGGAAATGAGCACATCATTTTTATACTCTACACCTGCAAAAGCAATTTCCACAATTACTGTTTATTACCAGAAAAAAAAAATAAATTAAATAATTGTTTGAAGTACAGGATGCAAAATTTTAATTCAGAGAGAACTATTTGTTTCAGTGTTGACGTCACTCAAAAGTCACAGTTAACATTGCCTGTGATAGTATGACAATTATAAGACTGTTATTTTTCTGTTCAAGACTAATTGATTTCTGGAGGAGGAAGTGAATAGAAGAGTGGTGCAGAACTAACCTCACTTACACATGTCCCCAGGCCAAGAAGCCAAGGAGTTCCCCTTTTATTTTTAATTGAAAAAATAGTGAGGTCAAAGTTACTGATTTTTCTCCTAGGTATTTAAATGGCAGAAACAAGCTGCAGCTTATTATCCAGCTGGTTGGTGTCCTCAGGTGGGGCTTAAAACCTGATCCAGGTCATGTGCCCATGTTGAGCTCCCAGCTGCCCCCAGCAGGCCAGGCAGGCAGTGCAGAGGGAGAGGGACAGTTCCAAGGCTGTAGAAGTGCCAAAGCTGGAATTGCTCAGCTTTTCAGCATGTCCAGACAGGCTCCTTTGAGATAAATGTTAGATAGGGGTGTGAAATCTCCTCCCACCTACGTTGTTAATTTTTTTTTTTTTTTCTCCAGCATGTGGAGCTTGGATTAACTCTGATGTTACATAGCAATGGTGCTTAAGAAAAAGAAGTTTTATCAAGCAAGTCTTTCTAGACAAATAACTTCCCTGCCCAGTGACACTTTGTGAAAGGAGACTGAGGGAGTCGTGCTGAAGGTGAGAAGGTGGTGAGGAGGGGACCTGCAGTCTGACAGATATGCTAACTCTGTACCTAGCACTCTAGGGTCTGACCTCTGCCAGCTCCCGAGCTCTGCTCAGCACTGACTTTTACACCAAGTGGGTTTTTTTCTTTATGACCACTGGAAGCTTTGAATGCTCCCTGCTTCTGAACAGACTGGGCTGAATTCTTGGCTCTGCAGGGATCACTATGTCAGAGGTAAAAGTAAACCAGTTTTTGATCAGTGAAACAGTCTGGCTGGCATGAGCCCTGGCACGGGGCAGGGAACAGCATCCAGTGGTCAGTCTGTTGTTAGCTTTGAGTGTGGTATTTCCTGAACACCTACGAGTTACCCTCCAGCTTTGATCATCTCTCTCTGTAGAACAACAGGATTATCTGATACTGCTCTGCTGAACTTCTTGGAACCACTGACATCTAGCACTTGAGTAAAGGGTCGGCAAAGTTGATGTGCGGTATTTGTCCAACAGACATCATCTCCTGAAGTACACTCTCCCTTGCTGGCCTGAGGGAGGACACACACTTGAGTCTGCTTTTGATGAAGTAGCAGAAGCACCTCCTCTCATCCTCCTCCTTTGGTCTCCTTTGCTCTGGGACACACTCCCTGCTGCACACTGCTTGCAATGTGCTCTGCTGCCTTTCAGGAACGTTCTATGGGGACAGGGCAAGAGATGGGATCTGGTTCACTGCATGTGTATCCAGCGGGCTCAACTGCAAGGACACTTGTCTAAGGGGCTTTCAGTAGTGTCAGCCGTGTGCCCAGCGTGCTCCAGGAGCACCCCAGTGAATCTGGAAGCGTGCTCACTGTAATTAACACACTTGGGCTGGTGCTGTCTCTAAAAAGCTTCACACTGTGCAGACCTTTTGTTCACAACAGGCAGCTCTATAGTGGTCTCATCCTCTTTAATGAATCATTCCTGCACTGAGACAGGGATGATGATGATGTCTAACCCTTCACACAAGAAAAGCCAAGCCTTCCTGCTGCACTGGTACAATACTGTGCTAACCCTTCTTCCTGACCCCCCAAGGTGACAGCAGGACTGCTGGGTGGCTGGGAGGTCTCTGCTTTGCTGTGTCAGTCCTAGGCAGAGGCAGATGTTCAGATGTAGTCAGTTCTCTCACTGAGGTTTTTGCTTTGTGGTTTTCAGCTGTTCCCATGTTACTCTCTATCTGTGACTGCCATAAGAACATTTAGTGTAGGTGTTAATTTATCCTGTGATGGGATGAAGGAAAAGCTCTGCTGCTGATACCTTCCCTAGGAATCCTGTGTTACACTCCCATTAGGCTCACTTGGTGCACCTCCCTCTAAGGGAACTCCAGTATTCCCTGTTCCTGGAGGAGGGAGGAGGCCACATGCCACCAGGAGCACAATGTCTACTCGATGGCTGCCAGGGGTTCCCCTGACTCAGAGGGAAATGCAGCTCTGGATGCCTCTTCTTTGGCTTACCCAGCTTGTGACCTCTTGGAGACACAAGTTTTAAATCTTCTAGAGAGCCATGGATGGGTGACCTTCCCAGAGGGTTTTTTTAAGACAATTATTGGCAACCTCAAGTAATTTTGGTGTCACACAACATATCTGGGAAGCTGTGTTTAATTAATTAATTTTGTGCCGTGTTTTAGCACCTCCTGCTTCCAGCTGGGTCACAGATCTGTGCAGACAGGCTGCCTTGCAACACTTCAGCACTTGCATTTCTCACTGGGGCCAGACGTACTGGGAAAACCAGTATTGAACTATTACAGTATGGCAAAGTTCTAGACAAGCTTGACTTTAGGTGAAAAGTAAATCAGAAAGCTAGGGAAGAGATTGTATTTTTTTTTTTTTTAATTGGTGACTCAGGTAAAGATTCATCAAGATGTGCCAGCTGAATTGCCAAATTGATGGTGATTTTTCAAGACTTATATCTCTGTTCTTGAAGGATCTGATAACACAGAAAATATATAGGATGCAGTGCTTTTAAAATCTAGTGATCAAAGAAAATAGTCTTAATCTATGCATTTATGCAAATATAAACCACAATGGTTTATACATAGACCACTGATGGTATTTTCTGGAAGCTGAGGGATCTCTCAGTTGCTCTGGATACCAAGTAAGATACTCAGTGACCCACCTAGCTACATTTAAGTTCCACATCCTCTCTTTTCACCCAAAGCACAGCAGCATGATCAGTGCCTTGGCCAAGTGAGATGCTGCTTCTCTTTACCCCGTGCACCGAGAGCCCTTGTCCTGTGGGCAGCGGGACTGGGCAGGTGGCACTCGCTGAGTTCTGAGGCTGTAGGGGGTTAAACCTGGCACGGCTGTGCTTCAGTGGCAAGCAAAGGTGCACTCCTGGGAGTCCTGTTTGATGAGGCTGGTTTCTAATGTTGCTATCCTTTAATTATCTACAGCGTTATCAGATGTCTTCATGCTCGTTGGGTTTCCCTTTGTTGCCATCCAGGTTGCTCAGTGACCCCTCTGTTGTGGTCTCCACAGATGAGCTCTGTTGAAGCTGCCCTTGCTACCCTGATTTCGCAGGTGCAGCCACTCGTGGAGTTCTGGAAGAGCTTCCTCCTCTGAACTCCTGAAGGGAATATTTCTGATTGACCTCCAGAGCTGTTGCAGTGAAACACTGTCTGTTTTGGAGCTCTGAGAGCCACAACCAGCCACCTCACAATCCACTGCACTGCTGATCGTAAGTGAAATGCAAAAATAAAAAAAGAGTAATTTCTATGCTGATTCACTTCTGCAGCCACTTTCTCTCCTTTAATGAACTCATGTCTTGCAGTAACACCAGGCTGATACTGGCACTTCCTTGTCTTTCACTGAATCCTCCTTTACCCTCTGTGTGAGGATGAGCCGCAGAACAAAGGTGAGGGAGAAGCTCCTGTTTGGGGTTTGTGGCTGAATGCCAAACACTGGCATATGCTTGTTTGATGTTTCAGACTGTTCTCACCCACACTGTTGTTCCCAAGCTGATGTGCTTTTAAAGACTTAGGTGATGTAGAATTGTGATATTTGCAGCTAAATTATACCTGATTAAGTGCTAACACAGTTGGAAAACATAAAAAAAAAATAATTTTAAATCCCAAAGCAATCCTGATGAGTAAATGGTATAAGGAGGAGAAGAAGAAAAAGCAAATGTAGGGAAATGTGATGTTTTGGTTCAGGTGAGAGTGCACTGTGTGTCAGCCTCTCATGTGAACACACTGAGATCTGTTTGGCTTTCACTTTTCTGGTACTCGGCTGTATAGCTTGTTCTATATTTTCACTTTCTCTTCCTAGTAAGGAAACATGCCACTAACAGAATACTTGGGTCGTTCGATTTGTTGATTTGATTCCATTTGGCTACAACCTGGAGAGTAAAACAGGCAGGAGAAAGGTGGATAAAAGGAAAATAGGCTGAATATGAAAGTGATCTGAAAACAGGCCTTAAAGCATCAATTGTAAAAGGCATCTCTTTAAAGACTTCCTTGTGAAAGGTACCCTAGTGGCATCAGTCTCAGACTTGTCTATTCAGTGGGCTATATGTGACCAAAAAGGATCATCTTAGTAAATACTCATTTCAGCATCTCAGATCTCTGCTTCTGTGCACTTAACTTATGTTAATGTCCACAAAGCTTTGTTCTTTGATAGAGTTTCCTGCGTGACTGTTTCCAGTAATATCTATGTATTGTATGGGATTTGAGAAAGGGAAGATGCTTGGGTGATTGCTTTCTACTCTTCATGGTCATTGCCATGTAAGAAGGCAACTTAAGTCTATCTTAGGCTCTGATGAAAGAAAACATCAGTTATGCTTCATAGAGAGCCTGTCGAGATTAAGAAAGCTAAAATTTTACCCATTCTTTATATAAAAATGTCTTTACAGATTCAGAGTCACTAAATAGAGTTTATTATTTTCAAAACAACTGCCAGTAGCTTTGGTTGTTTGTGCTTTCTTGGCTATAACAAAAATAATGGAAGTAAAACAAAGGGGTTTACCAGACAAACACAGACAGAGCTCAGAGTGCCTTATTAACCTGCACATCACTGAGGCAATGGAAGGGACAGGCAGGTGGAACTGGAAACACACAGCAATGCTTGTCTTCAAAAGCACTATCACAAACAGCATTGGTTTATTTTCACTTGGCTAAGTGCAGTGAGAAATCACTTTTTCTGTCCTTTCTATAGATGCTGCAATTCCCTAGATGTGTTGTCATAACATCTGGCGAGGAGATGTAAGAGAACGTGTTTTTTGTCACCACGTATTGCTCAGCTGGAGAGCAGGGAGCAGGAGGAGCAAGAGCAGCAGAGCTTCCTCCTCTGGCCTGGCAGCTGCCCTCCTGAGGGACCCTTTGCTGATGACCCAGGTCAGTTTGTTGTCTCAGGGTGGCACAATGCCATCGCTCCTGCCACGCTGCCGGGTGGTTACAGGGCTGCAGCCTGACACCTTGCTCTGCAGGGGAATGGAGGGTGGGTGCTGGCACTGCCTGGATGAGGGGGATGAGTGGAAGGGCTTTGTGCAGAGAGTGGGGAGCAGTTAATCATGGGGGGATGGGGCACATTGCCTGAGCTAAGGTGGCTTTCCTACAGAAAAGTCAGTGGTGGCATAGGGGGTGGAAGAAAGAGTGACATTTCCAGTGACATTACAGAGACATTTATTCATGGCATATGACTCTGGCAGCTGGGGAACTGCAGTCACAAACTCTACGGGGGGATGGAGATTAGTTACTAATTGTACACACATAGTGAGTTGTTTCTTTTTTCCCCTCAACAAAACCTACTTTGCTTCCCCCACCTACTCCCTGATGTGACAGCGACAGGCAGGATGAAGCAGAAAGAATGAAGGATCCTTGCACTTCAGGGCTTCAGGTGAAGAAGCCTTGTTTTGCTGTCTGTCTTAATTTCCAGAAGAATCTTTTGTTTGAATCCAAACTTCACTGCTGTCAACAGAATGTGCAAAGCTAAAACCCAAATAAATGCAGCACGGGGGGCTGCTCTGTGGGTGTCCTGTGAGCTAACTCATGGCTGGGCTTCTCCTGGAACTAAAGGCAGGCTGTTGAGATCCAGAAATGCTTCTTGTTAGACACAAGTGCTAATCAGGGCTGCCTTTCCTTGCCAGGAGTTTTTACACACAGGGCATGTGCTGGGCAAAGAGGTGTGTCCATCCCCTGAGCAGATGTCACACAGTGACTCCCACTCAGGACTCACTGCAAAAGGTCAAACCAAGCTGGAAAACCTTGAGCTGAAGCCAAGGCAAGGATCAAGGGATGATCACCAGCTGCCTGAAAGACCCTGCTGGCTCTTCTCTGGGGTCATAGATGCTCTGGCCCCCATCACCCCATCTGCTTCCAGCAGGGAAATGACAGAGCTTTGCCCAGCCTAGAAGGGAGAGTCGCCCATCAGGAGAGCAGAGCTGCAGTTGTTACCTTGCTCTGGGCTCACTGTGAAGCCAGGAGTGCTGCATGTGAGCCAGCAGCTACAAAAGAAACATTTAATTAAGAACTGAAGTCATAAATCTGTGGCAGTTTGTTTTCACTGTGGCTTTATTTGATATTTGCCTCAAAAAGATCAACAGAGTCAAGGGCAAAACTGCCTGCAATGAATGAAGTGATAGATTCATCTATTGTTTTCTCTTGTGCCAGCAGGGCCCCAAGTGGTGCAGGCAGCCCCCAAGGGGCGGACACAGGCTGAGCATCAGGGTCTCAGTACACTCACCTCTGCACATCTAATTAGATGTGTCTGACACTCCTCACCCTGCCTGCTGGGCTCTGCTGAGCTGAGCTTGATCAAGTCCTCCTGCTCTGGGGAGTGTTTGAGGTTGTGCTTGTCTGTGGACACGTTTTGTCCTCCAGGGAAAACAGAGATTTTGGAAAAGCTGAAGCCTGCAGTTCACTGAGCAAAATAAGAGCTGAGTCAAAATGCTCAAACTGAAGTTAGCCAGAGAACAAGCTGAAGGCAGGAGGAAAAGATCATTGATCTGCTTCTATCTTCCAAAAGCAAATGAGCCTAGGAAGAAATAAATCAAGCAGTGACATTGCCTAGATTCCTAAGCAATTTTCCTGGGAGCTCCAATAGCCTGGGCCAAGAAATATTTAAAGTTCAGAGAGCACTAGGTCCTGGTGCAGAAGTCTTCACCCGAACTTCAGAGAAGATTCACAAACTGATTGCTTCCTCTGTGAAGTATGCTGAGAGAAATTTTGGCCCAGACCCATCTTTCAGCAGCTTTCTATTTTTGCAGCCCCACATACCAGCGTGCATGGCAGTGCCAGAGCTGCCTGCCCCAGGAGACTGGCAGAGATGTCCTGGCAGGTGCCTGCCCAGTGTTTGTGACCACTGTGCTGTGAAAATGACCTGGAATAGGATCATGGACACGGCTTCTCGTTTATATTACAGCAGAGAAGTCGTTGTCGCTGCCAAAAAGAGACAAAAGGCCACCATACAATAACAGAGCCATAAAGGAAGGCTATAAACATGGAGATGGATAGTAGATAACTGCAGGCTTTCTCTCATAGGGATGGCATCCAGCCTGGGAAGTGTCCCAGGGGACAGTGTAGGTCAGCCTGTTGCTGCTTGGTTGGAACACAGGAGTGAGTTTGGCCAGTAAACAGAGGCTGCCCTTGCTTGCAGCACAACCCTCTGGTGACTGCGGGCACTCTGAGGTTCTCATTTCTGGAAAACTTGCCCCAGCCCAGTGTCCAAAATGAAGCGAGGTCTGTCTGTCTCTGTGGCTCCTCATGGCTGTGGTGTTGGCCACCATCCCTCCCTCGGGGTGGCACGACCAGCACTCACTTCTCCTTAACCCATTATTCAGCTGTGGCTCCCCAGAACATCAGCTCTGGCAGAGCCTCTGTCCCACCAGCCATGGATGCAGGACAGCAGAACAGACCCTCTGGTTTGTGCACATCAGGAGAGCCAGGTAAGACAGTGAGAGGCAGAGGAGAGCTTTGTTCTGGAGTTCCTGGCAGCCCTTCAGTGAAGATAAATCCATTCCTGGACTGTGCACCAGTTTTGTTGTCCTCCTGCGAGGAAGTCGAGTGGTGTACGGGGGAATGGGCTGGAGTGGGGGTTTTAAAGAAGAGGAGATGTAAATGAGATAAAATATGGTCTTTCTGAATGATTTTACAGAGGTGCACCCTTGCGTGGGACCCACCATGACTGCAGATGTGTGAGGCTACAGAGTGGCAGCAGCCAACACATGATGCACTGAGTGGCAAAGCAAAGAAGCCAACCAACCTCAGGTAGTTATTTCAGGGGAAGCAGAATATTCACTGCATTTTTCCATTACAAATTATATGTAACTTCATATTGTGTGTGATGCAGAAGGCTTTGAGCCCAAGCTTTTGGAGTAGTGGCATAAGCCACCTTCCAGGGAGTCCATCCTTCCTTCCAAACTAAAATCTCTGTATTGTTTTTGTGATGTGGTGTTGTGCTGAAATGCCTCCTTTAGAGAGAAAAAAAGCCAGCGTTGCAATCTAATCTATCCTTCAGTGAAAGAGAGCACCTCAGAAAGCTGATAAAAACTCCTTCTAAATCAATATGATTCCCAGCAGTAGTTTGGTGTTAATAAAGCAATATTTTTCAACAAAAATATTACTTACTGAATGCTCTCAGCTGCCAGTGCATTTCAAAGGAGCTGGCAGTGCTCAGTTCTGCCTGAAAGATGCTCTGCTCCTGCACTCAGCTGCCCTGGAGGCTCTGGCTGGGAGAGAAAATGGGAAACCAAGTTGTCCTTGCAGTCCCTCTGCAAAGGGATGAATATTTAAGGAGGAGAGAAGCTGGATCTGCTTTTGAATGTATGTAATAGGCTCCTAATGCTGATGTCTGCACAGCTGCTGCCTCATGCTCCAGAGCCAGCTGTGCAGCCCCAGAGCCCACGGCTGCAGGATGCCAGGTGACTCCAGCTGCAGTGGCACTGTGCTCAAGCAGTTGTGCCATCCTTACTCTGCATGGGAGTGATGCCAGCTTGCCCTTAGCTAAGATGGTGAATCAGCAAAGGACAAACAATACAATAGCCACATCACTTTTTTACCTGGGGAGAAACAATAAGTGAATTTTAAGCACATAATTCCTTCTTTTCTCAAATATGCAGTTATTAGGAGTGTGTAACAGCAGCGTCCTGGCCTGTTCTCTGGGGACTGCCAGAAAGGTTGTGAGTAACTTTCTACCAGTCCTGACAAAGGAAAGCTCCTCAAATCTGCTGCAAGGGAAAGATGCCAACAATTTCCACTAGTTCTGGTTTTACTTTTAGTCATGCTGAATGAACAGGTTGCCAGAGATGGATGCCATGGGAAGCACCAGGGATTATGCAGAACAGGTTTCAGTCTGCAAGTGGAACTCTGCCTCTTTCCTGCTGAATGCCCAAGACTCTAGTTCCCATCAGATTTTCCTTAAAGTGCTGAAGGCTGAGCCCTTCCTTCTTCCCTCTGCACCCTGGCCTGCACTGTTTCAGTGTGGAGCATACACAGCCCACTGATGAACAACCCCAGAACACACCCAGCAAACTTAACAGAGAGAGCTTCAAGAAGCTTCTCAGGCTCTGAAGACAAAACATCACCTTGCTTTCATCTGGTGTGTTTGAACTCTGCTGCCAGACCTCACTCAGCTCCCAGCACAGCCGTCAGGGTGTGCAGTCAGCTGCCTGCCTTGCAGCTCTGCATCCTTCTGCTGAGCTCTGGCTCTTCCAGAGCTGATCATGGACAGCAGGAGCCTGAGGTCCTGGGGAGCGTGGAAGTCACAATGTGTCCATGCCCACAGAGCTTTGTAAAAATAAAATGCTTCAAGTGAAAGTGTTTCGTTTTTGCTTCCTGTGATCCAGACATTTGAGAAAATGATGGACACTAGATGTATTTTCTTTTCTTCATCAACATGAAAACCGAGTAAAATCAACACAGCGACTAAATTTCATTTTATTATAAACCAAAACAAGCCTGGACCTGCTCTTGAAAAAGTTGAGGGAAACACAAGGTGTTTCAAGATGGAAAATGTTTTGCCACATTATTTCTTTCAAAGATTTCCAGAGAGTCTTCTGAATTTTGTGCCTTTTCCTAACACCCTGTACCAACAGCTAGATCCCTGTGACAGCTGAAAGCAGAGTTGTGTGTCCTCCTCCGTTAAACTCATTCTAACATAAACACTCTGGTAGGTGGCCAAAGGAATCCTTGAGGGTTGAATTAACAGAGGGGCCTAAAGAATCTGTTGGTGGCTTTTAGGGAAATTCCAGTATCTCAGGAACACACAGCCATAAATAGGCAACATGCCTTCTACTGAACACTGGCAATGTGGAGTAGGAAAGCCTTATTCTGGAACAGCTTTGAGGCATCTGTCGTCTTCTTGCATCTCATATCCATGAAAAACAAAATAAAAAAAAATCCACCACCATAATCAATTATAGTGTTTCTCATACCTTTTTAGACAATGAAGAAACATCAGCCCTTAGTGTGGACCTTAAGACCATCAGTAGATTCTTGGAGCCCCTTTTTCAAACACTGAGTGGAGAAGACCATGAACAGGGTTTATTTCTGTTTGTTTTTTATTTCTTTTAGGCAGCAGTTCTTCTGGGCAGTTCAGAGCCTCCTGCTGGTGACCACCAGATGCCCCGAGGGAGCACGGCAGCAGAGGTGGTTTCTGTGCACAGCATCTTTGCAGAGGCAGCTGGAACAAACCCTTATTTGCTTTGGTCTGTGAGTAAATGTTGGCTACCAACAGAGGACCCCAAGCCTGAGCTCCAGCCTGCACTGCAATGCAGTAGGAAAGCTGAATGCTTAACACTCCTAATCCCTGTGGCAGGGTCCCTGACCTGGCTGGCTGGAGCTGTGACTGCTGCTGTGCAGCCTCTACATCTTAGAGCTCTTCAGCCTCCCAGCTGGGAACCTGAAAAGGCTGAAATAATTCCTTGTCCTTTTTCTCTCAGACTGGAGTTTCTTTCTGTTCTGTTCCCTGCTGCCAAAGACCTCCAGCTCCTCTGCAGCTCTGTGGGTGCTCTGCAAAGCAGAACTGTGGGGAGCTCACTCTGCAGCAGAGGCAGGGACAGAGGGCAAGGAATCTGATGGATCACCACCCACATCCTTGCTTTTCCTTTTTCCTTGTTTTTTGGTCACTGACAAATCCCAGGCACTGTAGAGGGACCAGCACCATTAGGAGTCAATTCTGCTGCGTGCCCGTGATGCTGGTGTTGTAGTGTGGTGGCCCAAACCCTCTAATTCCATCTGTCTTTCTGCAGTATCCCTGAGCCTCCAAAGCCTCCCTGGCCCCTTGTCCAGAAGATGTAGGGGTTTCCTTGCTGTCATTACTGATTTGTAATGGCTCAGCTGGTGTGTCCAATCTCTGATGTGATGTTGCCCCAAGGACATGCTATGCCACCTGCTTAAGAACCAAACACAGGATGATTTGTGTCCCCCTTCTTGTCTCCTCTGCTGATTTTTAATAAGAGTATTTGAGTCACCTTTAGCTGTCTGAAGAGTGCAAATCTTGGTGGGAAAAAAAAGGGGCTTTTAGTAAAGATGTGGAAAGGAGGGCACAAAGGAGTCAGGCAAAGCTGTCAAGAAAAATAGTGTGCAAGTGAGGACCATTTGCCTGTGTGCCGAGATTGAACACATTACCTCTCCTCAGTGATACAGCCTGCTTCTAATTTACAGTTAAAACTGCAGGTGTTTGCACAGAACTGTGTGAAACAGGTCCAAAGCATCCTGCCACACACGAGCAGCTGTGTGAAGTGGAAGGGGTGAAAAGCATGGCCACGAGAGTATGAGGAAGACGTCTCAGCTACTCAGACAGCTCTGCATTTTACGTCTGGGAAGGAACAGAGCAGCCAAGCGCTGAGGAAAGGCTGGAGAGAAAGAGTTAAACTGGGCGGGAGAGTAGAGAAGAAAAGGAGAATTTAAGGTAAAGGGAATCGGTGCCGGTGTTTGGTGCTTCCTAAACTCTGTCTGGGAAGGAGCGGGTGGTGGGCGAACCCCCAGTGCCCTCTGCTGGAGGCGGCTTCACAGGGGCGAGCTCCGAGCTCTTCGCTCTAAGGCAGCTAGAAAAAGCAGCGACAACCCCCAGGGAAGTGCTGAAACCCAGGCTGGCCGGGATCCCCGGCAGGCCATACCCTGTGTCCCGGCCATGCCACCCTGACAGCCCACGGAACACCCGGGATTCAGAGCAGATCCCACCACCCTATCCCCTTCCCTCAGGCTGTGTCTAAAGAGAGAGTGTTGCTGCTGCTGAGGGTGGTATGCAGATGCTGAGTCGTGCTGTCCCCACCAGGACAGCCTGGGTGGGTTTGGGGGCACAGGTTATAGTGTGTTGGTCAGCTGACTCCGGGTTTTATCTCACAACTCCTCTCCAAACTGTACACTCCAGACAGCATCCAGCTCACTTCTAGGCTTGCAGCTCAGGCATGCACCCGAAGGCTCTCACAGTGAGCACTGGAAGCACGTTCCTGCCTTGGGAAAGGCTTGCTGAGCATCCCGACTCACCCTGGAGCACCACAGACAGTATTTCAGAGAAGCCAAATGTTTGTTGAATACCTTTACAAAAAAAGCTGGCAACAGATCCTGACATGTACAGAAGAGTCGGAGTATGCAGGGTGTGGTCATGTGAAAAACCTGATGCAGGTTTTGCCCTGGAAAGGAACCTGCTCACTGAGTTAGAGGTGTTGGTGCAGTAAGTGCCAGGTGGCCAGGGAAGGGAACAAGTTCCTCTGACACACGTGCTATTATTTCAGGTACAGCAAGTGGAAAGGCCACTGAATCAAAGAACAAGTAAGTCACAAATCATCTCAAATCTCTGCTGCTCTGCTCTATCTCAGGCAATCATGGGAAATTTCTCATAGGGAAAATTCAGTAGCAGCACTTTCACGGGGCACCTCCGAGAGGCCTCACCTGGAGGCCAGGTGTGTCTGTGGTTTGCAGGGGGCAATTCATCACCTCTCATTTCACAGCCTTGCAGCCCGGTTACTGAGGGGGGGGTTGTGAGACCTTGGGCAGGGATGGGCAGAGGGCTGATCCAAAACAGAGGGAACAGCATCAGAGAACCATAGAATCGTTTCGGGTGGGTGTCCAGGTGCCTCCACCACAGCATGTGTTGAATGGATGATCCCCCTCGGTCAGAGGAGGGTATTTGTGGGTCCGTGTGAGGGTGGGATGTTTACAGCCCGCTCTGACCCCGCGATACAGTCCTGCTTGGACTTGGTGCCCTCTAGTGTTGTGAATACTCCGGTATGTAAAAAAAAACCAAACCAAAACCAAAACACTAAAACGGGATTCCCTGCTTCGGAATTCTTGGGTTTGCTAACTTGTAATATAGTAAGTTTGTTAATTATGCTACGTAGTTACAACTTAATGGAGATAATGTGACCCTAAGCATACCATATAATTATAATTGCACCACCAAATACCTGGGGACGTGTTTCTGTAGACTGAAGCTGACAGCTCAAGGGCCTTTGCCTAAAAAATACACCCAGAGCTGTTGGATGTAAAGCACCTTACACAACCCAGCAGTCCCTGCATTCCAGCATCTGGAATGTGAGAGGTCTGGTAAACACCACACAACTCTGGTGCAGTCTGGGAAGCCTCTAAAGCCTGTGCTGCTACCAAAAGGGCAGCTCTGTCACCTCCCCAGGTCACTGCAGCCTTTCGTAGCCATCCTCAGGGTAGCACTGGTGTGTGGCTGGGAGGTACTGGCCTGACTAGGAAAAAAACCTCACCACAATAACAGCATTTCCAGCTCTACTGTCAGTGTTCTCTGGCTCCCATGAGGTCCCACAGGGCAGAGCTGGGGATAAAGTGGGGCTGCCCATTTAGTCCTGGCCCAGTGGGCTCAGGCTGGCCATTGCAGTGCAGGTTCCCAGCACCTCAGCAGTGCTGGGCATCAGTGGGACCACCACAAACCACAATGAATCATGACAAACCACTGCAAACTACCACAGACCACTGCAAGGCACCACAAACCACCACAGATCAGCTCAGGGCAGCTCTGCAAATCAGCACCTGTCAGCGTGGTGTGCTGGATGCTCTACTGCAAATCTTTCACTTTGAAATAGCAAAAAATCATCCCAGGCATGACCTCCGCTGACGGTTTGGGTTTTTTTGTCCTCAGTTCACCCTCATGTCATCCTTCTGAAGCACCACAGCCAGTGTCAGTGTCCATGCCAATCCTGGAGCTCCGGTGCGTGGCAGCCCCCGGACAGCTCTGCATGATGCAAGAGGGGCAGCCGCCTCCCAGGGCAGGCCGGTTGCATCAGACACGGACCCGCATGAGGCAAATGCCCCGCGTGAAAGCTGACATCATCCTCACCCCTCCGCAGAACCACCCCTGTGGCCATTGTTTTCCTATGGAGATTGCATCATTAACCCGGCCGGGACACGGAGCTGTGAAGAGCCAGAAGACTTGGTGAGCAAAGGGGAGGGAGTGGGGGTTAATAGAGCTTCCTATGGGAGCCTCCAGGCATCCCGGTCTGACAGGCCTGCTCCTCAGGAAGCTGTTCTGCAGTGACTGGGGAACTTACAGGACTTTCAGAAGCGTCTGCTGGAGAGAGTGCTCTCTCTTGCAAACTGATGAAAGGAGATGGTTGGACAGAGGCTCCTCCAGCATCATTAGTAAGTCCATGGAAGAGATGGAACAACTCCAGGTCTTTGGGAACAAGGTCCTTGCCTGGGGCTCCCAGCTGCTCTCCCCACCACAGGGCACCCCCGCCAGCTTCTTTGCCCCCCTCTGGCTACGCTCCAGCCCCTCAGTGATCTTCTCAGAGTGAGGGGCTCAAAACTGACCCCAGCATTCGAGGGGTGGCCTCCCCAGTGCCCAGGCCAGGGGGATGGTCCCTGCCCTAGTTCTGATGGCCACATTGGTGCTAACACAAGCCATGGTGCTGCTGACCTTCTTGGCCAGCTGGGCACACCCTGGCTCGTCTTCAGCTGACTTTCGACCAACCGCACCAGGTCCTTCTCCACGAGGCAGTTTCCAGCCGCTTTTTTCCCAAGCCTGGAGAGCTGCAGGGCTGTTTGCTGTCACGTCGGGACCGGTAACCCCGGGTCGGTCCCGTCGTTGCGCTGCCCAGACACCTTGTGGCGCTGCGCGGCTCCCGGACCGCACCGCCCGCTGCTGCCATCCCCGGCCCCGCCGCTCACGGCCGCCCCCGCACGGAGCGTGATTTGCATGTGCCCGCCCAGGCGGCGGTGCCTGCCAATAGGAATCGTCGGGGCGGGGCCGGGTGGGGCGCCGCGGGAGTTCCCCGGTGTCGAGACGCGCCGCACTCCGTTCCACGGGGGTTCCACGGACATTCCGTCCCGTTCCGGGTCTCGTCCCGTCGCCGGTCGCGGTCCCCGGTTCCGACCCCGCCTGCCCCGGTCCTGCCCGCTCCGTCCTGCCGGCACCGGGACACAGGTAAGACGCGGGGTCCGCGCACCTGCGTGACAGCCCACGGCGGCCGTCCCGGTCCCCCCGGTGTCTGTGTCACCGCCGGCTGGTGTCGACTGTGGCGGGCGAGGGAAGCGGCGGGGGCAGCGGCGGCTCCCAGACCCGGGGGGGCAGCGGCGGCGATCCACGTGGGCTCGGCCGGATCCATCGGGCATCTCTGAGAGCCGCGGGGGTGCGCGGCCCGAAGGGTGCGGGAGCCGGGGATGCGGAGACCGGGGTGTGCCCCGCGCGGGAGGCGCCGGGCCGGTTGACGCGGGGCACCCACGGAGCCGGGAGCCCCTCGCTGGGACATGCCCGGGCATATCCCGGCGCCTTGCCCGCCTTCCCGCGGGCGGGCGGCGGGGGGCGCGGCGGGGCCGGGCGGGCTCGGCAGCCCCCGGAGCTCCTCGCCCTGCGTGGGCCGGG
>JAOEGS010007547.1:0-12138 GCA_025447755.1 Corythornis vintsioides | reverse complement strand
AGGCAGGACTGGGCTGATGGGAGGGAGCAGTTTGGCAATGCTTGAGGTTCCCCAGAGCTGCAAAATTTCTCTCAGCTGCTCAGCCCTTGCAGAAAAACTGCTGCTTTCTGCCTGCCAGAAAGGATTTCTTTCTGACAGACAGCACTGAGCTGCACCGGCCCCCAGCACAGCCATTTGCAGCTTCTCTGCAATGACTTCTGTGCACCAGGGACAGCCTTGTGAAGACTGTCCTACCCACACCTTTATTTGTCACCTCTACAGGGCCAGTAGTGACACTGGGAAGGGCTTATTTCACCTTCTTAAGCTCTGAAGCACTTGACAGCATCAACAGGAGAGATCCTCCCCTTCCTTTGCTAAGCTCTGCACATCGTGTTCCCACCTACCTCCACCACAGTGCTTAAAAGAAGGCCTTTAAATACAAGTCCAGTTTTCTTTGATAACTCGTTGAGAGAAGCATTCTTCATGATTCTTAACAGTTCAAACTTTTCCTTGAAGAATAATGTTCTCATTCATTATCTAAGTGCTAAGAGAATCAGATGGTGTTAATTAGAGGCTAATTGAGTTCCTGAGCGAGTAAACTTTGACAACAGAGATCAAACAGTTTATGCCACTGATTGAACAAGACCATTTCCTAGTAAACTGAAGTTCTCCTTCCTGCTTCTGTGGCACTGAGAAGTGGGCTCAGTGGTATAAATCTTGCCATGGGGTTAAACTGCCCCGTGGTTGGCTCCATCTGGCACAAACACCAGCCCACCCTCCAGCCCCTGGCCCGGAGCAGCTTCCCTTTGCTGTCTCTCCAAGCAGGAAACCCCCCCACACAGTGTCTTCACTCCCTGAATTATTTCCCGGGACAGGGATCCTTCCCACCCTTCAGGAGGAGATACAGCTTTTAGGAACAGGCTGGGAGTGCCAAAACCCAGCCCCTCAGCCAGCAGGCAGAACTCTGTTAGTGGCCTCCATGCCTCTGAGCCCTGTGTGGCTTTGTTTCCAAGCTGGGGGCAGTTGGGTGGTTTTAACCTCTCGTGCCAGCACAGCAATCTGATGATGACACATGGTCTCCTGGGGTATTGGCCAGCTGAGGTCACTGCCTTGCAAAAAACCCAAGCAGCTCCTGAGTTTTGAGTGTGATTTCTGTGAACCAAACCCACACTCGGTTGGGCCAGAGTTTGACTCAGTCTCTGATGGAAGGCCAGCCTTGCCAGGCCACGTGGTGTCACAGTGAGATGTTGCTAAGAGGGACACTAGTCCTCATTTTGTGGTACTGCCTCTGTATTTCTGTGTTTGCATCATGGCATCACCCACTGTTGCCAAGGGAGCCATAATTCAGAAGCTGGAACAGGTAAAATAGGTGTAGGTAAAATAGGTGTAGGTTAAATGATGTTTGGCACCTTATTTTCCCATCACTCTGCCTTGGTATGTCAAGCAGCTGGGCACTTCCACTGCTCTTGTACTGTTTCCCACCAGGAAGACACCACTTTGTGTTTTGAAATGAACACCCCTGGGTGATGGGGCAAGCAAGCACAGCAGGCAGGGGAGATCTTCCAGGGCTCACATCTCCAGCACAGACACGCGGCAGGTGAAGGTTTAGTCTTGGCCAAAAGCAGATCATCAGATGCTCTGTGCTTGTGTCCAAGAGATGACTTCGTTTTCAGCCCTTGTTTTTGAGCTTTCTGATTAAAGAAGGAGCCCTACCCTTTTGAGAAGTGTTGAGTAGATGAGTAGTGTTAATGGCATGGAGAAAGAGAGTGGCCCAAAGACACAATCAAACCATTCTGAGGGGCAGTGCAGGAGGAGCACGGGTTACAGAGTGGGATCATTTAGCTCATAACCTGTGTGAAGACACTTGGAGTGATTAAGGCAGTGTCTCAAATTTGAGTGATTAGCTAAACTTGGGGAAATGCATCAACCAAACTCCCTGCCTGTGGAAACAGGTATGGACATGGCCTCCAGGGTATGTAAATGAATTCAGTGAGAGAATGCCTGTTGTGGGGATTGTGTGCACCTATGTCAAGATATTTAAAGAGACATGACAGATTTTCAACACGTGCAACACTCTGCATGTCAAATATCATTAAAATGCCCTCTTTGGAAAGTAATGTTTGTGTGGGACATTGTGAAAATACATTAATTATGTTTATAGCAGTCTGTTAGGTTGAATGTGTTATATATTTTCCTGCTTAGGACATGAGGTAATCAATGCCAGATTTGTAAGTTTTCCACTGCTTGATTTGATTAAATGATAATCAGAATATAGTGATTTTATGTATACATGGTTTACAGTAACTTTTCTTACATTGGCTAAAGAAATAAGCTCTGCTATTATTCTTTGAAGTAAAAATCCAGAGATATATTAGGATAGTTGAGGCACAAAATCAGTGGATTAAATTCAATTTAGATTCATAGATGAAACACGTGGAACCACTCCCATTCAGTTTGTAAGCCAAAATATCTTCACATATGGAATTTTAATGGTGGATAACATCAGGTAATGAATAAATCTTTTTAAAAGTGTAAAAACAGGGGGGTGTAGTGGAGGAAGGTGGGGGAAAATAATGATGTATTGACTATTGAATTATTTTTGTTACTGTACCTGCAAGATCATGTTTAGTGAAGTTACCTTTGGCATTAAGGTGCTTACTCCATCTTTATATCAAGTAATACTTAAATCAGGTAATCAAGTGGAGGATGCAGGTTGTTTGAGAAGTATCTTTCATTTACTGTAAAAAAGTGAATCAGCTCTGAAATGATTTCTATTCATGGCTAAGTTGGCTTTGGTTTCAGCTCTAAGAAGGAAGGGGACCAATTAGTGATAGCCCAAAGAAGAAAAATAATGAATATTCAGAGGCCTGGAAAGCATGACCTCCTGAGGAAACACTGAAAGATTTGGGTTTGTTTAGTCTAAAGTGGAGAAGACTTAGAGAGAATGATGATCACAGCCTCTGAGTATGTTAAAAGCTGCCCAGAAGGGGGTGGGAATGAACACCTCCCTGTGTGCTCTCTGGCTAGAGCAAGGAGTGAGGGGCTGATGCTGGGGCAAGGACAGCTGGGTTACACCTCCAGAGGAGGTTCCAGTGGGGGTCCATGGGATGGAGATGGTGGAATTACATGTTTTTAGGATCAGGTTAGAAAATGTCAGGGGTGATGTACATATTTCTTGTTCCTGCTTTAATGGTGATCTTTCTGGTAGGAATAGGTGATCTCATAAAATCCCATTCTCAAAGAAATATTCCTCTTTTTGAAATCCTTATTTTCTAATATTCTTTTCAATGAAGTAGGAGGTGAATGTGTCCATATAATTTCTTACCTGTGTGTTGTGCAGTATTATGCTGTGAAATCATGTGTGTTAGGGGTTTTGGTCATGAAATACTCTGGCCACAAACAGAGAACTCTAAATGTGAGCTCTAAGATGATGTTAATCATAGACATTCAGGTACTGTTAAGTACTGCCTAAAGCAGGTGAAGATGGAGCCAAATCACAGCACAGCTGGAAGGGGCAGAAGTCTGTTCTGGAAGAAGGCTTCAGAGGAGGGAGGTGCTGCAGTTTACTTGTTGGGGCTGTGCTAAGGAAGATTATTTTTGTGCAGAATGCAGGGGAACAGGGAGAGCAAAAGACCTGCAGGAAGGCCAGGGAGAAAAGTGCCACATGAGGGTAAGTGAGAGGCAGCAGAGAGACAAACCAGGCTGCCAGCAAAGGTGGAGAAAAGGAGTCCAGCTTCCATACATTCACTGGAAAAATTGTAGAGGAAGAAAGAAGAAATCTGAATGAACACACAGATGGGAAGTAGATTGAAGGAGGTTAACCCAAGCTACCAAGGAAAGTAAATAGGACCTATTTATAGAAATATATATTTTAGATATATATCTAATATAAATAGAACAAGGAGATCTTGTGTATTTGCTGTGTTGATGGAGCTGTTGGGATTTTCAGGCACATCCATGAGTAGCTAGAGAGATGAAGTGAACCTTAGCAGCAGGAGAATCTTGACAAGATGCAACGACCATGCACAAAAGATTTGTTCTAAAATGTAGAAAAAGAATTGTCATGAGCTAATTTTAATCAAAAATCTGTTTGGGTTTTTTTTTGCCTTAGCACAGTGTCCTGTAGCATATGGTCAGAAACTAGCTGTGAGAGACCAAGCAAATGGCCCATGCTGTTTGTTAATTATTTTTTCCTGTGTTCATTGATAGATTTCAGAAGACTTATCATAACCTTTTGCTTGTGACCCGAAGTTGAGATTGCTAAGGAAACATAAGTCCACAGAGTAATGGAATCTGCAGCCTAACCCCAACAAAGCCTTTGTTTATAAATAGGAAGAGAATATCCTAATAACAGGAGGCAGATGTTAAACATCTTGATTCATTTCAGATCTCCTCAGTGTAACTCAATGAGCACAGAGGCAGGCACCAGTGGACAAACACAGCTTTAATGTGACCCACTAGGATAAAAATAAAATATATCTTGTGTTTTCTACAGCTTGTGAGCTGACTATGAAACAGTTTGAACACATTTTAGAGAGAAACTTTCAGGATTGCTTGTTAAAACTATTTAATCATACCCCGATTTTCATTATTATTGTTTGTTTAATATTTTAAACATTCTGTGTATTAAAATCCTTGGGAGAGCCTTGGGGTTTGTTAGTTGGTTGATTATATTACACATAGTTTCTCGATTATTAGGCATGCTTTCCCCACCACCATCCCTATTACAGCCAGTGTTACAACATCAGAAATAGCTGCATTTTTACACTGTCAGTGGTTTTGGTGATGGCAATTTAAAAATATTCCTAAGTGTTCCTTTTCTGCTTGGCCATGTACACAAATAAACAATTGGGACAGCGCTGTAAAGTTATTGTTGAACTGCTGCCTGGGCTTGAAAAAGCTCAATACACAAAACTCACCGAGGTGAATGGAAACATTCCAGCATATTTCAGTGAGCTCTGGCTCAGACTCCTCAGCATAGCTCTGTTTCAAAGCCTTTTTTCTTTTCTTTTTTTTTTAACATATTGTAATAGGCAATGTTTACTGAAATTATCTAAGGTGTCCAGTGATTAATATACATTAGCTCCAATGTGTTTTGACTGGCTGATGATTGGGTATCATAGGGTAATTTCTTCGTTGTTTTTTTTTATTCTGCACTTCAGAGGCATTACACAACACTGCTCCAGCTGTCCCAGTGTCCAGATGTTGGCTGTAAAGCTCTCTGAATTTAATATTGTATGCAGCCCCCCCTTTTTATTCTTTTCCCCGAGCTGGTTGGAGCTGCAGTGTCTGCGTGAGCTCTGTTTCTTACAAGGGCTGTTTTGAGGCAGCTATTAGTCCGGTGTGCTTTGGAGACAGCTCAGGTTTCAGAAAACCTGTGCACAATCCCTTCGATTGTTTGAAGCATCTTTCTCACTCAAGGTGAAAGAGCCTCTGAAGATGCAGGAGCCACCGACAGCTCCTGCATGGGCTGGGGGACCTCACAGCTCTGCTCTTGCTCCCCCGTCCTGGGGTCACTTAGTGAAGCAGCACTTCCCCAGAGCTGCAGCTGGGCAGGAGAGCTGCTGTCTGTGTTTGTGTCTTCTCTGGCACGTCAGGGGGAGCGAGTTCTTCCACCTCACAGTTTATTGTACCCCCTTTCTCTGCTTTCCCCAACATGTTAAACCTCTTGCCCGTGGCGCCTGCCAGGTCAACATCTGGGAAACCATTGCAAGTGATAATCACTCTACACAACTGCTCTGTAAAATAGGTAGGTGCCCTCATTCCCATTTGTCCACAGATCGTTTGACAGCTGAAGAATGGACAGCTGTGCACCCATGAAAGCACAAAAACTCCCAATTTCTTCCTGTCTGGGAGGAAAGCAGTTAATTGTCCCCGCATATCCAACGATGCTTTTTGGTGTTGGCAAGGGGCATGGGCTTTCAGGGCTTTGCAGGTCTCTTGAGAGCTCAGAGAGGGTTGCAAGATGTTGCTAATTCCTCTAATCTTTCAGCACAGAGTTGAGATGGGGCATGAAGTGTGTCATTCAAAGGATACTTGAGCAATGTGATTGGCTAATGGGGAGTCCTAGCAGCAGGTACAATATTTTAAATATGCACTACCAGAACACAGGCTTTTAAGAAGCATTTCTCCTTGGCCTCACCTCGATGTTTGCAACCTTGTGGATAGCTTTTCTAATTGTAATAAGTCACAACAGGGCATGCCTTGTTGGGCCATAATCACACTTCTCAGGCTGCTGATAGCTCTCCTCCTTCGGGTTGGTGGCTGCCTACACCCGAGGAGTGCAATTACAGCACAACAATGATTGCCCTGTTGTGCCTTATTATTCAAGCGAGGCACTGAAGCAAGTGTTTGTGTGCGTGCACATGCAGAGACAAAGTACATCTGAGCAGGTTCTTACCAGATAATTAACAAGCTCGAATTAACCCTATCCCAACGTTTCTTTAATTTGAACGTTCCTTTTACAGCTGCCATTTTATCCAACTTGCCAGGTAGCTCCCAGGAAGCCCACTGAGAACTCCCTTTTCCTTCACTCTTTGCCATGATTACTGTGCCTGGTTTTCTTTTGTTTTGGCATGAATTTGAGTCCTGACAAGGGTGGCATCCTGCCAGCCTTGGAGTAGAAAGATGCCTGTTCAGCTTCAGGGCACATAAATCATGACCTGGGCTAGCAGGAGGTCCCCCCATATCAGGTGGAAGGCTTGAGCTGAGGTTTCTATCCTTATGGCCCATTGAGGCTATTTTTGCCCAGATCACTAACAGGTATGTCTTGATAGTGCTGATAACCATGGCAGGGCTTAAGAAGAGCCCCTCTGCTCTTCTCCCAGCCAGACTAGAAGAGCCAAGATCTCATTTCCCAGAAATCCCACTGCTTTTGGAGGGGTTGGCCTGGACCAACAACATACAAATGAAAAGTGCATCAACTCTCCCAAATCCTTGAATTATCCAGCTCCCTTTAAGACTTTTTGGTGTTACTCTTTAGCTTTAGGTACATTTGGATACACAGAATATGAGACGTGTTTGTGGCAAACAGAAGTGTGACACAGAACGAGTGACACCTCTCTCCTGTGATCACACTGGTGGCAGTGGAGGACACCAGAGGGTCAGTGTGCTGTCATTTGCCACTGCAGCTTGGAACTGAGGAAGCTGCTTAAACAACAGACAGGAAAGAGGCACTTCTCTCATTTTTCTAGGATGATGCTGTCAAATTTTTAAGTCATAAGAATGGAATGAGTTCTATGATCCACATGTTTGAAGTTGTCTTCCAGCTCTGAGCATTTTTAATTGCAGATGTTGTTAAGATGTCATTTTTAATGGTCTTACAAAAAAGCTCTGCCATTTCCACATTCTTGAGCTTTGAGCAGTGTGCATTCTTCAGCTGCTCAACAACAACAGCCCGTCTCCCTCGGCCCCGAAGATGCTGAGAATAGGAACACTCTGTCTTTGCAGCCAAGCTGGTGTTTGTCATCACACTGTGGCACCTGCCCAGTTCAGAGGCTGTAAATTTTCCTTGAGAGGTGCAGCTTTGTGAGAGCTGGTCACGAGTGAGATTCTGTGACAGCTAATGCAGTGTTTCCCGAGATTACAGATTGCTAGGCTGGGGTGAGCGTTAGGACCACAAACATAAGGTGTTTGAGCTAGAAATATTTTATGGCATCTGCCAAACTGGTGAAATTTTCCATATTTGCTGCTGTGTTCAGTTCTTGTAATGGTTACAAAGGATCTTGGCTCCCTCTTTATCCTCCGTCGATAGCAGAAGTTAATCACTTGCACATGGGCTCCCTTGAAAAAGAAAAAAAAGTTATGTTTACTTGTTTTCCTCTCTTGCGTTAAATTTCATTTCCTCTCCTCCTACCATTTCTGCTTGCTGTGAGCCTGGTGCTCATTGGGGTATAACACACAGGACTGCTTTTCCTGGGCTGAACAAAGTGATGCTGGTCATTTCTTTTGGAAGGCCACTCTGTGTCTGGAGGCAGAATCTGTGCCCTGATCCCTGTGGCTGTCTGGAGGCAGAATCTGTGCCCCGATCCCTGTGGCTCTGCTGTTCTCTCTGTCAGTGAAAGGGAGTAAAACTGGAAGAGAGCAAAAGCAATGGTGTGAAGCTGTCTGGGTGCTGCACCTGTAAGCCTTTCTGCAGGGAGGTGCAGAAGGGCTGGGGCTGGGATGCCAGACTCACCAAGCATCACTTTTGCATCCATGGGAAACAGGCCAATGCCCCAATTTGGCTCTTGGGGTTTACATCCAGCTGCAGAAAAATGCCAGGAGGTAGTTTCTCCTGGTGATCAGGGGAACTGGAGCATGTGGCCTGGCTGTTGTTGATCCTGGCTGCAGGGTGGCAGCCCAAGGGCTGTAGATAGAGCATCCCTAGGAGCCCTTCTGACCCTCAGCAGCTCAGCTTCAGACAATCTCCTTTCCCTCTGTGTGCTGCCAGTGGTGTGGGATTCCCCCTGACTTCCCTCTAATTCTCCAGAAATGTTTTGGCTCTTCCTACCCATGTTTGGCTGTGATGTAGTGCTCCAGTTCTTCAGGGGCAAAACCCTCTGATCTCCATGCTTTTAATGGCCAGTTACAGGATCTCAGGGCTCAGTCTGGCATATGCCATTCAGGATGGTCTCTTAAATGGAATCTTTATCTCTCACATATATATCCTCATCAAATTAGTCTCCCCGCCCCTCTGGATCTGCGTGCCGACCCTGCTGCTTTGATGTTACAGCACTGAGGAATTTATAAGACATGGTATTTTTTCCCAGCAAGAAAACATGAGCAAACCATCTATTATGATAATTACTGAAACTGATTTACATCTTGTGAAAAGATTAGGCGGTGGCGGCTGCTGCTGCTGCCTTGGAAATGTCCCATAATGATATCAAACTTCAGGCCTAAGGAGAAGTACAAAAAGGCAGCTTGAAAACCTCTGGATATGTATCTTCTGATAAGTCCCTGTGGATTTGCTGATAAGGCTGCCTCTGGAAGGATTCTTGCTTCTGGTTCTCTCACCAGGCAGAGGGATTTTCCCTTCCTTGCAGTTCTGCTTCCAGTGAGCGTTTGAATTTGGTAGGAGTTTAAAGAATGACAACCAGAGAAAAAATGAGATTCAGACACAACTAAAGCTTCAACTGGTTTTGCAGCATGAGGCAGCAAGTCACGCTGAGAGCTCTTCCACAAGCAAATCTGGAAAACGTGGCTTCAGAGACAAGAGTGTCTAAGGGGCCTTCAGCATCTCCTCGCTCCTCCAGCTTTTGGAACCTCATCTTGGAGACATGTTTACACAAATAAAGAGCTTCACAGGAATCATTTTCAATGACTGTGTAAATTCTTGAAGGATTTTGAGCCTCTGCTGTAGGTATGAAGGGGAGATTTGTTGCTGGCTCCAGTTGGTGTGTAAGGACAGTTTTGATCCAGAGTTTGCTTCCTCCCCCCTCTGCGTAGGCACATTTCTTGTAAGGTATAGGTACAGTTGGATGGATTATGCAAAATATTTAGGGCCTGTGCACTAATTCTTGCTGCTCTTAGCCTGGTGAGCTTTCATAGCAAATGATTTCACTTTGAAAAATAACTGAATTTCAAACTACTTTTGAAAATTACATTATTGCTAAGAAAGCTAAATTCATACAATCTAAAAATAAATAGTGCGTATTTTTGGGGTTATTATTAGATAGGAAAGACAAATATATCAAGATATTATAAAAATCTTTACAATGAAGTACAGTGTTAGGGGGTTTTTTTATATTCTGATAGTTTAAAACCTTATGAACAGAAGCCATGCAATGAAACCAAAGCATTTCAGTACCTTAGCAAGGTCACGGCCACGTCATGCTGAAGTTCAATCCAGTGCTGAGGGTCTAGCAGGATTGTGAGGGATGAGAGGTAGATTTTAGGATATTTAGGATGGCTTTGTTGAAGGGGAGATGTGCAGTATGTATTTAGTGATTTTAAACACCACTAAACTGAAGGCAGTGGAACACATGGAATGGCTCTTCCATGGGCAAAAGGAGGTAAAATGGTATTTTCCTGTCTGTGTAGCTTACTGTGCAGTGATATTTTATAGAGATGCTGTAACCCCAAATCATTCATCCACTGTTCTCATAATGCATCAAGACAGGGCTATGAACAGGGATACTTTTCATAAAGTCTCTAATTCAACACACTTAACATGCTTAAGACAGTATATGTGTTATTCCATGAGAAAAATAAAGCTGAAACAAAAGCTTTGGCCAAAGGTGCCACTTTGGCTCAGGGTAGTGGTTAGTGCCACATGCCTCAGAGACTGCTTTCCAGAGTGTCCCAACTGCTGCTGTCCCCAGATACTTTCTCCTACTTTGCCATAGCTCAGTCCAAAACAAAGACTATTCTTTGTGTTTGGAGATTGCATCTGTACATCCCTGTAAGGCCCTGTCAGTGCAAAGAGGAAAGGGGGTTTGATGTGGTGATGCCCACATGCCACTGGGGCACCAGAACAGAAAGTCTCTTCCAAAGCCCATGTTTCCCTGAACCCTTTTTAAACTCAGAGAGGCTCACAGAGCTCAGCAGAGCTGCACAGCTCGCTCTAATGTAGATTATCAGAATTACTTGACTTGTTTGCTTAGGAGCACACTGGCACCAGCTTTTCCCTGATGGCTGCTAGGGTCTGTGTGGAAAAGCCCTACAGGATGTAATAGGAATCTTTGCAGAAACATTAAAAGGCCCCATTTAAACTGCTCTGAAACCTATAGAGTTTAATAGAGAGTAATATCCTTTCTATTGTTGTTTTTAACTGTCCTATATAATTCTATATTAAATTCTTGAGAAAGGCTGTAATTTTCTATTAAATTCTTTCAGGCTTTTCCACAAGGGCTCAGTAACATTTTTCATCCTTCCCAGAAGTCAATCACTTCAAGCCTCTAGCCACATGCACACGTTCTATATATACACACACATGTATGGACGTGGGTGTAACTCTGCTGGGGTCCCTTAAGCAGGGCCAGGCTCAGTTCCCTGCAGAATGGTGGCCCCAGAGCTCCCCCCTCACTGCCCCTGAGTGGTCAGGCTGGGGAGAACTGTGCTCACTTCTGCTCTGAGCCAAACCCACCCTGGCTGCTCAGGTCTCCTTCCTCTGCTGGCTAGGGACAGACTCCCTGCATCCACCTCTGGAGTGAAGGCTGGTAGGTCACTGCCCAGCTCCTGCACCATGCTGTGCTCACTGGGACACTTTGCCTTCTCTGCAGGGACAGTCTCTTGCAGGGGAAGGAGAAGCAGGCTCAGGAGAGGCTGGCAGCATAGCAGCAGTTCCAGCTGAGCTGCCTGGTTCACATGAATTAATCTACCCCTTTTAAAACATTCACACGCTGATCTGATTTTGACTGCTCCCTGCATCCAAGGGCTTTACAGCTCGGTGTGGTTTAAAGGGAAATTCCAACGGCACTTTCTCTGCAGATTCAGTTTATCCCAGCGCTGGCACTCAGACCACCTGATGTGCGTGTTATGTTTGTTTATTTTGCTGATAGCTGAGAAGGTCGTTGGCAGCCTGTTTCCTCCTCTTCGGATACATGTGCTGCTGCAGCCTCTGCTCAAAGTACAGTGTGCAGGAAATGTGAAGTTCAGTAAATAAAACAAGCACACGGGGTTTGAGAATTGGAGAATGTTTAGTTCTTCCTTCTGGATGGCAGTTTTGCTCCCACCATCAAGCTTCCCTGTGAGAAACCCAGCCTGAGCTGACTGCAGGGCTCTCAACAGTGATCTCTTCTTCCACCCAGGGTCTGACACAGCCCTGGAGCCCCGTGTTAGTCAGAGTTTGATGGGGCTGAGGTCCTGACCTGAAGCCCCAGCTGTGGAATCATTCCTTGTCCAGCTTGGCTTTGCAGCTCAGATCTGGGGCCTTTGCCTACTGCCACTGCAGAATGTTCAAGCCTGATGTATCAGAACACTACCAGCCACACTTGCAGCAGGGAGCTGTTTGGTTTTGTGCACGTGGAGCTGAGGAATGAAAACACTTGTGAAAATTGCTCATGAGGTGTTCATCCCTGGGAACCCTCAGCTTGGCAGTTTATTCTCTCCCTTATAGTACAGCACACCCAAAGAGGTGCTTTTATCTTGGGAATGGTCTCCATTCTGCCACAGGAAGGGGCACACAGAAATCCTTGAGCCCCAGGCTGATCCTGCAGCCTACCTGTGCAGCACCTG
>JAOEGS010007546.1:0-15692 GCA_025447755.1 Corythornis vintsioides | reverse complement strand
ATCTCTGGAGACACTTAAGACCCGCCTGGATGTGTTCCTGGGTGACTTGGTCTAGGTGATCCTGCTCGGGCAGGGGGATTGGACTAGATGATCTTCTAAGTCCCTTCCAACCCCTAATATCTGTGAATATGTGAATCTGTGAATCTGTGATAGACACATTAATTGAGGTGACAAACACAGCTTTTCAGTCAACCCTTCCAAAGATGCAGGAAGGTAATCTGCTGTGTTCCTGTTATCAGACAGGCTTTGGATGCTTTCTTCTCTGTTTCAGCTATTGAGAGAGGTGAGCAAAAGGGGTACAATCTTTCTAAAAGCTGGTGTTGTTCTATATTCTTAATGTGGAAAGTTACAGGCTGCATCAAAAAGTATCTTGGTTTTTAAATCACTTTGCTATTTTTGTCTTAGTGAAAAAACTATGGCACTAGCTTTTTATGGTCACATACATCTTTAAGAACTTATTGTTCACAACACGAACAATAGGTAGAACATTTTTAAACACTGACGTTGAACTTCATAATTTTAATTAAGTATGGAGCACTTTTTATGGCCTGGAAAAGGCCCCAAAGGATGTTATTTCAGTAGACAGAAACTGCTAATTTACTGCTAATTTACTTTCACAGACAGGACCAGACAAGAAGGCAGCCACTTTATCTTAATGCACATCTTAAGAAACCACCAGGGTTAAAGCTACACCTGTGTGTTACAATTTTGGTTGCACATATTTACCTTTCACCACTGCTCCTAAGATCTACATTATGTGCAATCAAGAAAGAAAAATGTCTTATATAAGTATGCTCCCTCTGAACTGCAGAGACAGTACCTGTTAAGGCTCTCCTGCCTTCTATAGCCACATACAGGAAAAAATGCCTTCTTAATGATGCTGATTCCTCACATTCACATGTTCTCTTTCAAAACTGAATTTGTACAGTCAATTGCTCACTGACACAAATAGGAAGGTGGTAGTACAGCCCTGCTTGACCACACCAAAGAAAAGGGAGCAAGAAGCTGAGGCCATGGAATGCAGTTTTACAAGGTGATGCCACTGGAAGGGGATATTCACATCTTGTAAAAGATATAACATTATGCTGAATCTCATTTTAATCTTACAGATATTATGTAAGTGTAAGGAACTACAATAATTATTATTATCCTATTATTGTTAATTACTCAGAGGATTTTCTGCCAGTCTCCCATTTATCATAGTATGTGAAAGGCTGACAAAGAAAATTTGATTAAGGTGTGAAGCTCGGTGCCTGCCAGCTGTACTGAAGTGCAAAATTCCCAACATAAACAGTAACTGAAAGGATAATGGGTTTTCTGGGGCTTTCATCAGGAAATAAAAATACAGGAGGCCTTCAACATCTGTCAGAGACTGAGAAAAGAACGGAGGAAAGAAATCCAATTCATCTGTATGAACTGCCTTTTGTGGTACACCACTACCACTCCCTCCTCCCATTCACTCCTTTAAAATATGGAAGTATTGACCACGGTGGAGTCTAAGGGAGGTGGAGAGGGGAATAAGACAGAGATGGAAACAGGCACAGTTTTTCTGATGTTGTGTGAGGTCGCATAGGTTGTAATTTATTTTCTGTTCATAACCATCAAAGAAGTTCTTTATGTTCTGTCCCTTTACTTCATTTTCCTGCAGTAGTTAAAGCTGATAGCTATTTGTAGTATGGTACAGGAGCTAATAACGCATGACAAGGCCAGAAGCTGCAGCAGCCGGCCCCTAGGTGTAGGGCAGGAAAGGGATGGATGACTCAGCCCCTGGGATGCTAGCTGATGCCTCCAGTACAGCATCACTTCTCCAGCATGAAAGCATCGTGTCCCCTGTTTTCACTGGTAGTGCTTCTTGCTGACTTTACCCATTTTGTCATGAAAAGATGGAGCAGGTAACAGTAAAAGACAGGGAAATGATGATGGCTGATAGTAGCAAACAGAATTTTCCCTCTCTCTTTGAACACTATTTATAGTATTATGCTCTTCCTTGTCTATTAACTCCTGCTGTACTCTAACGGACCCATGGACTAGTCATTACTTTCTCCTCTATATAAATTTTCAACTTAGCATGACCACAAGTCTACCTTAAAGTTTTTCAAAGTCACACCAGCTCACACCAGCTATAATCCCTAATTCACAAGCACTAGTCACACCTTCCTGCTGTGTTTTCAGAAGCAGGTAATTCCCCATGCAGTGAGCAGTGCTGGATGTCTGTCCTTCCACTGCTCTCAGAAACCTCCTTTCCTTTCCTGTTTACTGTGGTAGTAAACAGAACGCTGCAAGTACAGTTATTATCACGCTGAAATATTAATTGCTGAGGTCTTGTGTTACTATTTATCCCTGTTTAAATGATTTCCAGTATAAGGAAATAAAAGTTTGTCCTTTTTTTTTACTCTTTCCATATACGTTTGCTATTCAGAACAGCACAACAGATCATCAAAGATAGCTATAGGAGCACTTCCTGAATTCTTTTATTCAGGCTTTTGCATTCTACAAATATTCTTCTGCATTAAATTTCATTCATCATTATGGTTGTGTTCAGGCTGCCATTGCCTACGACATACAAAGCAGATGAAACCAGGGACTTCCAAAGCTAAATTTCTGTCTCTTGGATGTTAAGCTAACATCCCAAAGCCTTCAGGTGAAAGCATAAATTAATTCACATCCTTTGTGGGTCATAACAAGTGAATTATGTTTAGCATACATGACCATTAAGTTGCATTTGTAGGTAGATGAGTCTATCAATACATGTAACAGGGACTAGCATACATTTGTTAGCAAAATCATACATAATGGTCTTTGAAGATATTTACCAAGCTCATATTACTGTTGCTTCAAGACATACTTCCTGCTATGGGGAAATGTTCTTTCTTAGAAAATCTTAAAATTAATCCTGTGATTCTGTGATTAGAAGACGGGATAAAAATATCCCACCATTTGTGCCACCCGAAAGTATTTTCCAAGGGAACTTGAATAAGGCACCAGTAAGCCCTTACATCCCTTGCCATGGCATAAGTCTTGCTGCTAAGCTTGTCCCACACTGACCCTCTGCACAGGCAAGACAGCAGTATCAACAAGCCAAAACAAATCTTAGTGGGCTCTGGGAGCTGCATAACTGTGACAAATGGATGCAAATCATGCTGATTATGGTATTTCTGTAAAGACCAACAACAAATCCAGTAGGCTTTTTTTTTTTTTCTTCTGCTTGCCTAGTCTGTATGACTCCTTCAGTACAGATAAAGATAGTAAGTGGTATGTCCATGTCATGTGTTGATGACATTACAATTTACCTGTGATTATTTTGGTCTGTAATTCAACACTGAATTTATTTGGGGAAAAAAAAACCCCAAACCAAAACAAATAGGTTGAAAAAGAAATTAATTTGTCTAACTAACAATGTGTTGGTAAACTGGGTGATCAAAATGGTCCCATCTAGCCTTAGCATACAATAATCTATAAACTATTACATGCTATCAGCTCTCTCATTTATTTTGGTGACCTTTACCTTTTCTTCTTTCAAGCACTGATGCTCATAGACATCAGACAACATTTCATTCTCTAGACTTCTTTAACATCTTTTCTCTATCATCTGTAAGAACTTGTAACTTGAATTACTTCCATATGATACTACTACTGACCTGCCAGCCACACACTTTCATGGGGCATACATAATCCTGCAACAGATGCAAATGTAAGTTCTCTCAATACACCAACATCCTCCTATGGGCTTTTCCTCGGACATTTGCTTGTGCCTTCTGACAGCAACTCCAGTTTTTATCTATATAATAATGTATCACTTACAGTATTAGCATGTTGATTTCACCACACAGGAGAAGCACTGAACAAGGATACTGATTAAAAGAAAATAAAGGACCAAAGAAAGAAAACTCCCTCACCAGATCTCAAGTGGAGGCCACACAAACAGCCAGATACAAAGAAAGCGTTAACAGGGTGTGCAAACAGCTCCAAGAGCCAGCTTCTTACCTGGCTTGTGCTTTCTACTTCAAGGAGAAGTGAGAAAACCTTCCGAGTCAGCCAAGAGCACATGGTTATTAATTCTCAAAGGACATTATCTCCACAGTGTAGTGTTTCTGAAAAGTCCATTCTTAAACACTCTTTTTAATTTAAACAGTTGGGAAAGATCAAGGTTGGAGGCTTTTATTAGCAAGCGTCTTCAGGACAATCCATACAGAAGAACTAGAGGAAATCACATGACTCTGCTAAGACTGTGGGTCTCTAAAGTAATTGTTCCTTTTACCCCATCAGCATAGGTGAGGATACAAAGGGTTAAGTGTACTGATGTGCATGAGATTGGTTTAAAATATTATAACTTTTTGCTCCTGAATTTTACATTAATGTTATCTTTGCTTGATATAATGTTTTTCACTTATACTCAATTATGTTTTCCAAACTTGAACATTGAACCATTCAGAAACATATCTCACATTAACCAGTAGTGCAAAATACTGCTATTGTACATCAGGAATATTAAAGTAGAATAGGAAGCTTTTGTAGAAAAATAATACACTACATTTTGTACTCTCTCTGCTTTACAAGAATTTCCTGGGTTTCCTCTATGTCTACCTTTAATATGTAGTACATGAATCATTTTACACAAAGAAGAAACAGGTCTGACCCTGACATTGAAAAAAAAAAGCCATATGACACCAGTGTAATCTTTAATGAAAATAAATAAATAAAAGCAGCATAACACATAACTGTGAAAGAAATTAACACCACCAGACTATTCTGTAAAATAACTCCTACTCATTTTGTATAGTAATTTCTAATACTAACATATGCATTTCATTTTGCACTACTCTGTGAAAATGGAAATTCCATACCATCTTAGAAATGGACTTAAAAACTTAGGCAAAGTGAAGAAGTCCCAATTCTTTTTGGCACTTCATAGATTCATAGATTCATAGATATTAGGGGTTGGAAGGGACTTAACTCTCACTAGCCATGAACTTTCCTAAAACACCTATTTGATGGATATTCACTGGACATAACTGAATTGTATGGAAAGGTGATGTGCAGGTAAAAAAGAAGTTCAGTTTTTATGAGTTTGAGTACTATGCAAATACACCATAAAAACAACCAGAAATGGCACAGAATCTGCACCACATAGGGTCTGCAAATAAGAAATTGAACTATTACAATTAAAAGATGATCTATTTTAATATCAGTCTTCAAAATGTGTTTCAAGCCTTTCCTCACAAAGAATCAATAAATAAGCTGGAGGAAAGTCTAAGTGCTTTTTGTTTCTCTTGTGCTTTATCTGTATTTACAGAAAAAACAAAACAAACAAACCAACACTTCATCGCACTCATGTTGTCCATGACTCTAGAATATAGAAAGGTACTGCACAAGACTGCATTTTTCAGGTACAATGTTTGCATATAAATACTACAATAAAATAGTCTTTGTAACACAAAAAGAAAACCACTAGCCCAACTGACATTCTTTTAAAACAGGCAATTACATACCAGGGGTCCAATTTATAAACATACATTTTTTCAAAAAATAACAGGAGTTAAGCAATTTAGCACTTTAAAAAATTTGAGCTATGAAATGAAAAAATGAGACCCTGTTTGCCTTGCAGAAAAGCTTATTCCTACCATTCCTTCATTGTAATAAGTTGCAGTCTGCAATACAGGCTCAGGTACAGTCCCTATTTAAATCACTAACTCTGCCTGGGGTAAAAACTGCAGGACAAGGGCCAATATTTCATCTGGAAGTTGTTAATGCTGACCAAAACCCAGCAAGAACAGTAGCCTGTTAATATGTATTCAGGTATTCCCCCTTAAGTCCAACATAAAGTTCATATATAATCAGCACCTGAGGAAGCTCATGAAGAGGAAGGAGGTGCTGGGTCTTTACAGTGCATTGCAAAGACAAAGCTGATGAGTATGTGACACTCTGGTTCCACCTTTTTACCATAAGGAACCAGAAACACAACAAACAGCTGCAATTATTTGTGCAAATCTGGCAGACACTTTATTTGGACTATGGGAAAAAGAACAGGGAAGAAACAAAAGTCCTCACAAGGAAGTAACACTTTGAGACAAGACAGCTGACCCATATATTATCACAGATAGTGACAGATTTTACAAAGATCTCGGTAGTAAGTAGTATTTAGTATTTTCCTGAATTCAGAAGAACAACTCTTGATTCACACAGGAATAAATTATCCAATTTCACTTTGTGTCTCAATACATAGGTATAGGTATACCCACCTAAGTTGCAAAAGCAGATTTGGTGTGGTACTAGTCCAAAAATCTTTGCCTCAAGCTAACTACCCAGAGAGACAGAAATCCAGAGAATGTAGGCCCACTTTTCCTTTTGATTATATTGGTGAAATCATAGACATTTCTTAGCTTTTGTACTAGCACAAATGTAATCCCTTTTCACTCATGTAATCTATTAAAGAATTAGAACAATGAGAAAAGATTATCTGGTCTAAAGAACTTCACCTGCTCGCAATCTGAATTTGCACATTTCATAATAGGATCTAAACCCATCAAAAAATGAAAGCAGACAGCTTCCTCTCTAACGAATAAACAAGTCTCAAAACAATCAAGACGTAAAAGTGAAATCCAAGAGCTATTTTGACTAGCATACAAACTTAAAATTACAATTATAAAGGTGAAGTTAATAAATTTAATTTACTTGTTGAAGTGCTTTGTCCCGCACAAGAAGTAATGCACTTGCATTGGCTTCTGCAGAAGGTCTGAAGGAACACAATCTTTGCTACTAATCCTCTGAAGTGAAGATGAAATTATTTCTGTAAGCCTATAATAAAGCTTTTCAGTTTTCAGTTTTAGCCAGTCCAGTAACACACTAGGACAAAAGCTTTCTTTCATGCCAGGGAAATGCATGTTCTGTACTTTCACTGAAGAAATCTGACTATATTTCAGCAAAGGTCCATAATCTATTTTCCCAACAATAATCTTGAAAATTAAATCCAGACTCTGATGGATTTAAACTACTGATGGCTGATTTTCTCTCTGCTGTTCAGCTATTTACAAGGATCACATTCAGAGATACAAAACAATTTGAATATAGATGTTCTTATACCTTAAAAATATACAGTATTCTTTTAGCAGATGACATACAAATACACACATATTCTTTTATTCCATCAGCAAATGTTAATACTGAAATTTTAAGCCACATTGTTTTCAATAATTGGGGTCTAGCTTGATATAAACTCCATGTATTAAAGTAAAACGCTTCAAATCTTTTTTGTAATCAATCCTATTTTAGAAGGGTAAAATTTAATCCAGTTTTGTTTTTCTAGCCAACTGGCATACTATTTGCTTTTGCAGTTCAAACTTGACTGTATGGTACGCCTTTATGGTCTCAATGTACTCCAAACTGCATCCTTTGGAATATTGCACTGCTCTTTATAGCAAAACATTCAGTTGTATGAAACCTCACTTTCTAAATAAAGAACACCATGATTTTAAAAGACACTGATTATTAAACTAAGGTTACACTCCTATTGTTAAATTGAGTTGTAATTATAAAGCAGAATTAATAACAAAATTTAATGAAAATACCATTAAGATGCAGTTTAGCATATCAAAGATGAAACTGCTGTAAGTAAAATGACAGTCACAATATAAAGGCAACACTATATTTGAGCCTATTTCCTCAGGTTTCTGAATGTCTTAGAGAAAAGTTAACTTCAAAATGACATTGTCTCTCCACTCACTAGCAAGCACATGCTCAGAGACAGACCCACAGAGAGGGCAGGGTGACAAGGGACATTCTTGCCTCTCCTCAGGGCTGACCCTGACTTCAGTGGATCTCACAAAGAAACTACATTCATTCTGGCGAGGCAGAATCAGGCCCTCCAATTTCATGTTATCAACCTTACATGAGACTGGAGGGCATAAAAGAGACTAAATATTGGAAAAAAATGAAAGTTATTCCAAGATACAA
This sequence comes from Corythornis vintsioides, assembly GCA_025447755.1. Lineage (NCBI taxonomy): Eukaryota > Metazoa > Chordata > Aves > Coraciiformes > Alcedinidae > Corythornis > Corythornis vintsioides. Next base: position 7,742 of record JAOEGS010007546.1, on the reverse strand, counting down.
CATTTTTAATTCCAAGTGGCTTTTATTATTACCCATGTAGAACATAATAAACAAAGTTATATTTTGGGAGATTGTAATCTACTAGGATTAAAATCTGATATGGACGGAGTTATGCATGAGGTGAAACAAAAGGAGTGTCTGATTAAGCCTAATCCAGTACATGAACTGATAGACTGCTTATACATTAAGGTTTTTTGAAACTTCAACAGAAAATTCTCTGCTGCAAGAGCTGGAAGGAAAATAGCTCCTTGTAAAATAAGAGCTAACTCTTCAAAAGTATGCAAGCTAGTTTAATGTTGACTGTGTTGCTGAGATATGCTAATATAATATAAATGGTGCATGGGGTGGAGAAAATTATTTTGCATTCAGTTAAAGAATAAATATAGACAATACTTTCAAAAAATCAATGCATTGCTCCAACATCTGAAATCAACCTAAAGGTAGATTTCCAATCACAAGAAAAATTTCCTCCTTTACAATGTGCAGATGAATGTATGGCAATAGTCAAATGTTTCAGCTCTTGTGTATTGTGTTCTGATGAGTAAGAATCTTGTACTACTCATGTTTTGCAATAATTTCAGCACTCTCTGTCAGTAAGAGAGATTCTCTGAATAATGTATGTAGTGCAAAAGAAATGAACAGAGTTTAAATAAAACACACAAATGGGAAGGGGAACAAAAGAGGACTGCCGCCAAACTGATACAGATCAGATCAATTTTGCCAACTTAGAACAGAGTCTACCAGCTTAAGCAACCTGTTTCATAGGCATTCAGGATTTACAACAAAAACACTAATGTTCTGAGCCTGTTAAAACAAAAATACACAAAATAACCATTTGAAAATAGATATTAAACTGAATGCACAGAATTATTGCAGTTCTAAAAGTACTCCTGAGTGAACATTTGGATATATGTTTTTATTTAGTGAAAAGAAAAATACACTCAGGCTTTTCTGATGTTGCAGTGAGTTACCAACTAATATGCCATGCATAATCCTTTCAAATAGTCTGTTTACTGTTCCTAATCCATGCAATGGGCCAGGCCCTTAATCTTCACAAGTAACCTCCACAGCAAATGGAAACAGAAATAGTGGTAACTGGTCATGTCTCAGAGCTTTATGCTTGAGCTCACATGAATATTCATTTCAGTCCAGCAGCTCAAAGGCTGTTGTACTATATATTTGGGGATGTGTGCAGTGAGTAATTTCTACACAAATAGCAAGATCTAAAGCTGCTATTTCACAGCAGTTCAGCAAAGAGTTATCATTTCATATTGCCGTGAAATCACTTAATTTGGAGATGATGGTGAGGATTCTTTAATTAGGTTAGAAAATCTCACACATCTGTGCTTTAGAAGCTTCTCTCAAGCCATCAGATTCAATCACATGGAACACAGTGTCCTCCAGCTATCACACAATTGATTTTTGCAGGATTCTGCTTATATTTAGCATAATACAGTACATTTATTCAGTTGTCAGTCAGTTTGCCTATGTTTCATTAGGATGTGTTGTTTTAAAAATATTCTTCAGTATTAGAATGTTTTCAAAAAGAAGCATCAGTCAGATTATTAGCACAAGACTGCAAAATGTGAAATAAATACAAACTTGGGCTAACACAAAATTACATGTTGGTTTAAGGGGGAAGTACCTAAGTAAACTCTTCAGGATTATTCCTATTTAATACAGACATGTAGTCAATTGTATGAACATACACAGACATAAACACATACATTTACCTTCTTTATCTGCCTTTCCCCATACTGTAAAGATTCATTATCTCTGAGTCATTAAACTCTTTGGAACTGAAACAGTTCAGTTAAAAAAAAAAACAACAACTAGGTTATGAATCAGTATTTCTATGAAAGGCAGCAAATCTAAGGGGATATGTTTTCCTCAGTTAAAACAATGCAAGGTAAACATAACCTGGTTGGAGTGAGAGAGAAGAATCTGCCGGAAATACTATAAACCAGGCAAGTTTTGGGCAAACCCTTTTTCCACCTATGATGTCTTACATAGAGAAGTGGTTCAATTTTAGATCATTTTAAAAGTATTCAAATTTAATTCACTAACATTCAAATGGAAATATTGTGTGATACCCTTAATCAAAAAATTTACAACAGCCTTGGAAATTATTTGGTAGAACTGGATGTGTAGGTAGAAACTAAAATAATTGACTTTGCCTAAAATCACAGATTTTTTATATAGAAAAATTTTAACCCCCTTCTCTTTCACTAAAAATGAAAGTTTAAAAAAACTTCTATGTCATTTTACTTCACAGAATATATAATTAGTGTTCAAAAAAAATTACATGTATTGTAATATTTCTCAATTAACTACCTGTATAGATCTGATTCCTTCCAGTTTCAAAGCCTTTTTTTGAAATGTTTTCTCTTTACGGAATTCGATATTGATTTTCACACTAAACACAACTAATACATTGATTAATATAGAATTCACACTTAATGGGACATCAATCTTTCCTGCATAAAATGAATGGAGTCATTTTGGCAGCTCATCAGCTTTTCCTGTTAAATAAGGTAACAAGATCATCTGAAAATCACATGTACCAAATTCTCATATAAATAAATTTAGCAATCATTCAATAAATTATACATGAGAACTGCATAGCAAATTTTATGTTTACATATTAAGAAGTGCCACAGAGATGGCTGTAAGAAAATGGAGAGAAACATACTACTTATTTTAAAGGTATGATGAACTGTAAAACCTTCTCCAGCATGTTTCTATTTTAAACTTGCCCACCAATATTGCACCATCTACTTTCAGAGGCAATTCACTTTTGAATGAAAAGGAGGGATTTGAAAACATAAAGGCCACTGAAGAAACTTATAGAACGCTGAAATATGGACATCTAAGTAGTAATGCTACTACAGTCTTCAGCTTTGCCACACTATATCCCACTGTCTTACATAATAGCATAAATTCCTTTTTGTAAGCCTGGCATACGTGAATAGAAAAAAATGCTTTTCCACTTCCAGCTATTAAGCAGTATCCATCATGCATTAACCAATGTTAAAAATCCTCAAGTGATCAAAAATATAGGAAGTGTGGCTAATTATGCTTTTTTTTTTTTTTTAAAAAAAAAAAAGAAAACAAAAAAGTAAATGCCTTTTGGTAAGAGCATTTCTTTTTCCATTTTCCTCTCATGATGTATGTGTATCTCTATGTGTGCAGGTGTGTGTGTGTATAAAATATATAGTAGTAAGAGAATATTTGTTCCAGTTGAGGTAGTCTGTGAAATCAAGTAGATCAGATACTAACTTGATTTGGCACCAATATATGGATGCACAGAGACATATCCACAGGATGTATGCATTACGAAATGGTAAGAGACATTTACAAGCTAGAATATAAGAGCAGGTCTGCCCCAAGTGACATCACCAGATCAACTGCAGCGTCAACCAACTCAGATATATTATCCTACACACCACTGCTTTCCCATCTCCTTTCCAGCCATTAGAAAAGCATTTGTGAGCACAAATATTATTGTGTATTTTCAAATACCAGGCATGCCGTACCCAAAAGCGAACAAGAGTAATTGTGAGGTTGACAGTCTGATCTAGACATTCATAATTTTTCTTTACAACAACAAAATGCATCTCCATAGAAACTGGGAAGGAAGAAACTACAGTAATAACACTAAAGTAAATGTCACATCAAGTTAGTCAGCAGCATGCAGGAGAGGGGATTTTGCTCCAGTTAGAAACTAACAAGGATTGCTGCCCCTTTTGTTTTTATTCAGAGTACCTATATCTAAAACAGACTTACTGATGTATTTGCAATGCAAGATAATTATGTAGTTTCCTGCTATTTCCACTGCAGTTTACCCATAAGGTGGTCAGATCAATGGCTTATTTACTTACAGGCATTTGTTACAGCGAAGCTGTTAGCTGTTTCAATGTTGTCTACATGAGGAACCAAATTAAAAGGTGCTTCAGATGCATTGGGGCTGGTGTTATGAAGAAAAATTGCTAATCGGAAAGCAGTATATTCCTGATCTGTGTTCCTGATGAAGAGACCACCTACAAAAAAAAAAAAAAAAAAAAAAAAAAAAAAAAAAAAAACCAAACCAAAAAAACAAAGCAAAAAGCAAAGGAAGCAGGGTGAATTATTTGCAAGCCACTTAATATCTCTTAATATCCAACAACTGTGTCTCCCAAAGCTGCACAGTAAGACGTCTTAACACTTTAATGGATAAGGAACTAATAATATTCATAATCACAACCACTGCTTTTAAATCACTGTCCTCAATTGATTTTAACCTCCTTGCTGCATTCATGCTTCTTTTCTCACTCCTCAGTTTCCAGCCATTCATACATAAATACCCAGATTTGTCATGATTACAGTGACCTTTGAAAGTGTTTAGCCTCCATCTCCCTGATACTGAACACACTGGCAAATCAGCTACTCAATAGCCTCTTACATTGAGTGTCAGGCTGATTAAGGGAAAGATGCTTTGCGGATTAAAAAAAGACCCAACCGAACAAAAAAAAACCTAAACAAACACACACACACAAAAACCCAAACAAAACCCACCAAAACCAAAAACGACCACAAAAAAAAAAAAAAAAATCCAAAAAAAAAACCCACCCCAAAAAACCACAACTCGGTGTATGATAATCTGCACTGAACAGGATTATAATGAACTTTGCTCCTGTGCAGCCATGTGCTGCAGGGAGCAGCTCAGCCTTATTAGCAGCATCTTTACAAGTCCACGAGAAATGATGCAGTGACAGAGCTGAGCTGGAAATAATACAGATAGATGCGTCCCATACAAAAACACGTCCGAAAGAAGGGAAGCTTTAGTCAATGGAAAAGGGGTAAGGAGGAGGCACGGGACTACAGGGGAAGACCTACAATATTCTAAACTTTACAACTATGAAAAGGGAAAGAAAGGCAGCATTGTCTTTTACTCCCCAAACCTGTCGGTTACTGCAACCTCCGATGCACGTATCTCCCCACCCCTTCGGGAGTCAGGCAAAAGTGGGAGATGCCGGAGAGGGCTGAAGCTGCGCAGGAGCATCAGCCCCGAGCCCCTTCCTCCCTTACTGATCCTACACACCCCAGAGCTGCAATGAGTTCTGGAAGAGACAAGCATCCTCCCTACCGCACACGAACGTACATATGTATAGATGTATGCACACACACACACACACGAAAGCATCTATAAACACAAACGCATACCGATTTTTCATGAAGGAAGGGAGGTGGGATGAGCTGTGGAGAAGCAATCTGAAAACTGCCTTCAGAGCTTCCGTTCCAACTCACTTTGTAAGGAATTAAAACCCTGGACACACGCACACAGCCCAATGCAGCGCTTACCTATTTGCACACTGCTAGGAAAAGCTCCCATTGCTAGTCCCCAAAATCCAGAAAACAACAAGATAAGCTGTCTGCAAATTATCCTCATCTTCTCTTTTGCCTTTCTGTCTCGCCTCTTCTCCCGCTCGCTCGCTCGATGCTGCTCAGAGAGGCATTGAGGACGAGGAGGCTACTAACAAAACCAAGAATTTAAAACAAAAAAACAAAAAAACAAACAAACAAAAAAAAAAGGGTAAAGGGAGAAAAAATGTTTCCTCCTTTTATTTTTTTTAAATTGATTGCTTGGTTTCTTTTAGTATTTGTTTGCTATTCTGTCTCGCTCGCGCTCTGCCTCTCTCCCGTCTGCCGCTGCCGTTTCAACAAGCCATCCCGCCGCGACGGATTTTTCCCGCAGTCTCCATCGCCGGGGAGCGGCTTCTGTCCGGCTGCAAATGTTGCACATGCAGAAGATGGTGGTGAGTTTGGCGGCGGGAGGGAGCGTCTAGTGGAGGCGCGGCGCGGCCAGACATGCGCCGTGCGCCCTCCCCCTTCTCGCGCCGCCGCCACCGTTGCCTCCGCCGCCGCTGCAGCCCCCGTCGCCCGCACTGCCGCGGACGGGGGAGTGCCGTGCGCGCCCCGTTCCGCGCTGCTCCACACCGCCCTGCAGAGCCGCCCGCAGCTTCGGGCTCGCACTGCAGCGCCGGCGGTCGCAGCCACGGGGTTTTGGCTTTGTCCTTGTTGGCTTTTTTTGGTGGTGGTTGGTTGTTTGTGGGTTTTTTTCGTTCTGTGGTTCACACGTCCGCGGGTGCGCAGCGGCGCGGAAGTTCGTGCAGTGGGAGTAACCGAGGGGGTTAGTCAAGGACATTGCCCCGGGCTTTGTGCGCGGCGGGGGAGTCACGGCCGACATAGCCCATCCTTCTCAAGGATGGGGCTGGTTGTTATTAAGTACCAATTATTATTAATGAAGGTGGCAGGATGTATTTGAATGTGCTGGCCAGCTGCGGAGCGGATGGACGCTCCGGCGGACGGGCAGGCCGGGGATCTGCGCTCTGCATGGGATGAGCGGGACCCTCTGCTCGCTGTCGGGATTTGCGGCAGAGGATGGAGCAGAGGGACGAGAACAGGGAAGCGCTCAGCGCTTGTAGGCACTCATGCCAGAAGGAGAGCAAATTAAAGGGAAACTTAGCTGCTCCTATGCCACCGACTTATTTTATTTCTTAGAACAAAAACAAAAAAACACACCCAAAAGAAAAAGCCCACCACCTTTTTTTTTTGGTCTAGACTCTTCTTTTTGGTGGTTTTGGATTATTTTTTTTTTTTTTTCCAAGCTTTGGAAGTTCCCCAGAGCATCTGACAAAAGTCTGGAAATATTTCAGTTAGTAATTAAATGATACATAAAGTAACTGATAGGTAATTCAGTAATCTAACATTATCTGTGTTTCAGAGAAGGGAGCTTCTAGATTAACATGTGGCTTTGCAGAGAGACTTCCATCAGTCACAGGGAATGATTTGAGCTCAAATAACCTAATTATAAAATCTTAATTGGTAATATGAAAGAATATTTATTTTTAAGGTGAACTTTGTGGCTCTGTGTTCAAGCACACACATTTGCTTTGATATCAGAGTTTCATCTGCTTTCACTCAGTTTTACTTTCTCTGTTTATTCTCAAGCATATTCTGTGTCCCCAGGCTCTCCTGTTTTGGGGTGAAAGACACCCCCTTTCATTGCTGCAAAAGATGACAGTCATTTCTACAGCAAGGATAACAAGAAAAGCTTCTACAAGTATGCTGGAGACAAAAAGAAGCCTAAAGACAATGTGGGCCGGCTACTGGATGAAGCAGGAGGCCTGGTGACTGAGGAGATAGAGAAGGCTGAGTTACTGAATGCCACCTTTGCCTCGGTCTTCACTTCTAAGGCCCGCTACCAGGAGTCCCAGGTCTCCAAGACCACAGAGGAAGTCTGGTGGGAGGAAGTTCTTTCCTCAGTTGAAGAGCCTTGAGTTACAGACCAATTAGGTAGACTGGTCATGGAGATGACAGGGGTTATTGCTAGACCACTCTCCATCATTTTTGAAAGGTCCTGAAGAAAAGGAGAGGTGCCTGATGACTGGAGAAAGGCCAGTGTTGTCCCAATCCTTAAAAAAGGCTAAAAGGAGGACCTGGGTACCTAGAGGCCCATCAGCCTCACCTCCATCCCTGGAAAGGTAATGGAACAGCTTGTCCTTGCTGCCATCTCTATGCATCTGGAGGAAAGGAGACTTATCACAAGTAGTCAACATGGATTCCGTAAGGGCAAATCATGCTTGTCTAATCGGATACCCTTTTATGAAGATATCAGTAGATGGTTAGATGAGGGAAGGGCAGTGGATGTGGTATTCCTTGACTTCAGCAAGGCTTTTGATACTGTATCCCATGGGATCCTC
>JAOEGS010007544.1:213177-230799 GCA_025447755.1 Corythornis vintsioides | reverse complement strand
CTAGTTCACAAAGCAAACCTCTGACTGCCTCCCTGTTCTGTGCTGAGAATCCTCAGCCCTCCCTCTCCCCGAGCTTCAGTGGGAATCAGGCTTCACTCAGCATGTTCAGTGCACTACAGGAATAATTTTAATAATTAATCTAGTCTTTTTTTTTCTTTTTTCTTTTTTTTTTTTTTTAAAAAAAAAAAGTTGTTAATCAAAGACAAGGACTGATATAGGCACAGCTTCTGCTCATATCTTCTTCAGGGAATCATTTCTCCTTACAGATATTTGTAAAAGTATTTTTAGCTTTGTTACAGTCTAGAAACATTGTGGTGTATTTATGAACAAATGGTAGGAAACTTGAAATGTATGTATGTGCCACAGACATTAAATAAGGGTAATTATTAGGATCCCATGAGATCAGGATTCTGTGGATATGGGAAACTACATATATATATCGGTATAACCCAGGATAATTCTCCAAGCAGACACAAATGTGGATAAGCCAGGTTTTATGTCAAACCTATGATTGAGTTTAAAAGGGAGGATGGTGTTTAGTACATAACTCTTGGGGAGATCACATATGTTAAGGGTCATAAGGACTTCTGCTCCCGTTAAACCCAAGTCTGAACTCCTGTTAAATGGTAAAACATCCATTGTCTGTGAATCCCTTCAGTCTCCCATTCTCTAAGGTGTGTTTGTCAAAGCCTTGACAACACTGGAGGCAATGGTGGGCACTAGTGTAGGTTTCACTTTGCAGACCAGCACTCACACGTGGTGAAGGAAAACTGCCCAACACTGGGCACTGGTAGAGAAATTAACTGCTGGTTTGGCTTCTATTCCAAAGCAGCTCTGGGACCATGCAGCAGAATTTTACCCATTTGCAGAAGAAAAAAATAGAGTTGTCTGCATATTGAGGCATAATATTTACAGTTTTGATTCCTAAGACGAGGATCCAGAAAAGCACTGAGAAACAATCTTATCTATTGTTTAAGAAAATTACAAGCTCCTCTGTTGATTACTAACTGTATTTTGCAAACTAAGTAATAACATAGAAATGAGCACGTAGGTCCTGAAATTCTAAATGTTCCAAGCTGTTGGAGTCTGTGCTAATAGCACATTGCTTAGCAACTGCTATATTTAAAATAGGTCCTTAATTCCATATATTTTACATACTGGAAGAGTAACATAATGTTCTATCCTCAAGTAAATATGATGTTAGTCCTTCGCACTGTATGAAACTTGCTGTGTAGGTACAGAATGATAGTTATTTTTAGTTCAGCACTGAAATGTTATGAAATACACAACATTTAATAAAGCATGCAAAACATCTGCCTGCAAATAAAAATATTTGCACTCATGTTGAAGAGCTGTAGTTTCTTTCATAATTAATTACAATTAAATTGTAAGATACCAAGTGAAGTGATAGATCATAATTTTGCCCCATCAAGGTAGCTGACAGCTGTCAAATTTAGCAACTATGAATTTTATTTTATTTTTTTTTAACTTCCCCCCCTCTCTTTAAAGCAAGACAGTAAGCACTAGAAAGCTGAAAGGAATGTGGTCCTTCTTTCATAATGGCAGATCAAATAACACCTGGACATCTGGTAAAATGAAACAGATGAGGATGAGAGGCTTTAAAAAAAAAGATAGTGTCCAGCTGGTTTTTTTTGGGTGGGTTGTTTTTTGGGGTTTTTTTTTGGTTGAAAAATATAATTTCATTAGCACTAAGAGACTACACTTTCACCAGGAAAGGCTTCCTGACTAGGATAGCTTTTCTGCTGAAAACCAGAAAGGACACTCCTGAACAATGAATATGCCTGTGGACAGGACATTTCTCTGGGATGCTGGAGACTCAGGCACAATCTTCTGTTGTACTTTAATATTCAGACTTGGCTATGACCCTTAGTTTCTCCTGACTCTCTACCAGCTACTTGCTGCTATTTCTCCATCAGCCTTACTAGACCTATTCCATGACATTTAAATAATTAAATATTCAATGGAGCAGGGAGACCTGGATCTCCCTCATCCACCACTGTCTAAATACAGTTCTTTTTTTAACAGTGGATTAATTGTTCTGATATGAGAAGTTTTTCAGGCTATTTCCAATACACATATATTTACAGATTGACAAAGGAATCAGTAATTTTATATATGGTATTAAAAAAAACCAGTCCAGCCTTTCAAAAGTTATTAAAACACTTTAAATACCAGGCTTTTAAGGCTCTCTAGTATTACAAAGAAGAGAAGGTATAAGAAAGAGGCAGCTAATTCTAAGGATTCAGACATACTAGTTCTGATCCAGTCTGAGCACTTTACATTCAAACTTCAAAAACGAAAACCCCAAATCATTCCCTTTTCCTTTCTTCATCTCTGTCTCAATAATTGATGAAACCATCTATATGCTGATGTCAGATCTCACAAAAAAGAATGAGAAAATTTCTCCTGCTGCTCTCTTAGGCATATACTTGAATTTTTTACATATATCATATTGAATTTGGCTCCTTCAAAAATTGTCTGAAGTTCAGAGCAGCTGTATCTGTATCAGTCTTTACAATGACCCTCATTATGAGTGCTTGAATTAATGAGCTTGTGATGGTCTGAATTCTGCCACAGAGAGCAATACATTTCTGTCTTTCTGGGTGTATGGCTAATGGCTGTGTAAAATGACAACATTCAGTAGGTCATTGTTATTTCAGTCAGGAGAACAGAATTAAGCTAATAACAATACAGCAGTTTAAGCTTCAAAATGAAAATGTATGCCGTATTAATTGCACAAAATTGGACACAAGCTGGCAGTCAAATAGTCTGGGTTTGTCTCCTTACTGATTTATTGCATTATGATGTTCCCAGTGAACACACCTTCTCGAAAGATTTAGGTATACAGCAGCAGTCTTATGTGGGAGCAGAATATGTAACAAAAACATTAACAAATCCCTTTTAGGCTATATTTTTTTGGAAATATTTTCAATAATGCAGAATTAAAATGTTATGTTTCCCAGATTATAATAATTTCACTTTTATTTTAAAAGTTAAAACACAGTTTTTTTTCAAACTTTGTCTTAGGAAATAGGTAGTTTTGTCATATGGTTGCTCTCTCTATATGAATAATTCAAAGTCCTTTTACATATCTCAGGCTGTAGATTTAGACTCAATTAAGTGTTTTCTGCATATTTTTAGAACACCTCGAGCAAGCTGTAAAGAAATATATACATACATACAGAAATGAAGGTCCTATATTTTCCATCAGAGTAAACAGCTTCTCAGAATTCTGGATTCAATGTTGTTTCTTACTGGATTGTGAAGTTAAACATATACTGACCTAAATGTTTTTATTTAACATCAGCTATGCAGCCAAGAATCTGATATCAGCCACAAACATCATTCCAGCTAGATCCAGTGATAGGACTGGGGTCTATTTTGCTTGCTAGATTTACTAGCATTTACTAACTTACTAGATTTACTCTTCTCCTTATTCAAGAAGCTTTTGGGTAGGTGTATTTACTTCAGAGTTGGTAATGACATAAATCAGGCTGTTTAATGATCTGATTGCAGGTGCATCAGAGACTTGAGACTACCTGTTACACCACTCTATGGCTTATTTGCATAAATGCAAAGCTGTCGGGCTGCATCTGGAACCTTATGCAGGAGCCCTGAAGAAATATTTTTACCTGGCAAAGAGGAGAGAAATAGTTGTATATTATCTTTTAGCACACTTAGCTTCAGTGAATGACCAGCTACCAGAGGAAGGAGGGATCAGGAGCTCAACTGTGATGCCAAATCTGACAGTAGGCTGTATTTGCCATTTTGGAGATGCAAATTGTTGGCAGAAAGCTGTCCTTTCCTTCCACTGTTTGGTAAGGCCGCTAAAGGATTTGGTCTTTTACTTTTTAGAAGCATTCATTATTCTGCCATGGATGTGCTCACAAAACCCTCTGCTGTGACTTACAGTCCTACTCAAAGCCACAGAAAGCCCTCTCAGTAAGCAAGTGAGATTTCCAGAGTATTCACATGCAATTACTACTGTGAATTTAAATTTGCTTCTCCAAATGCCTGCGGGTGATGAATCAAAGGAGCAGTAGAAAAGTGGAAGAAAATTGTGAATTGAGTGAGAAAATACGTAGCGTGGATGTAGTCATTATGTAATTACCAAGAAAGACCAAAAGACATCATCAGTCTGTGTTAACTATCTAAAGTGAACCTTGGTTGTCCTTTCAATTAACTATTTAGGACAATCATAGTGTTTATTGTAATTGTGCTTATAGCAAGGCAATGTAAAGAATCCTAAGCAAATAATAATAATAAAGCCACCACCACAGATTCAGACAGTTGTATGGCTTTCCTGAAAAAAAAACCCCAAGAGCTAAAATAGCCAACCATCCTCTGAGACTTAATATACATGGATACATTAAAACAGTGGTCACAGTTATCTTGCTAGAACAGAAGGAGGATGCCTGGGACATTAACCTGTACTGAGCTGTGGGATGTCTCAGGAAATGTGTCCAGCCAGGTGGCCCTGTGGGTGCTCTTCCCATGGGCAGCCACCTGTACTCCCTCACCTTGCCTTCATCACAGGGGACAGACTTGACCTTTCAAGTCTAGTGTCCTTTCATTGAATTTGAGGGAGAATTTACACACATGCTTGTCCTTATAGCAGAGTTTAATTTTTAAATATAAACTTTTCCACAGGACAACCTTCAAGGATCTTTGAGCCTTATGTGATGAATTTATTCCTTTATAACAACATAAGATCAGGTAATTTTCAAGTGGTAGACTAATGATGAAAGCCTCTGGGGTTTTATTTTTATTTTTAAATTATTTCCACAGACTTTAGAACAGGGGCTTTATAATGACAAAGGGAAGGAAGTAAAAACTTAATTTCACATAAAAGCCCTGGTCTTGCTGAGAATCTGCATCTGTTTGGTGTGGCAGTATGGAAACTGTGGCTCAGAGATTAAAGCTGGTCCTGTCCACTGAACAGGACAAGTACTTTCCAACTCAGTGATTATTTAGCACAGCAGATATTGCTGTTGCTGAACAACACTGCAGTTTGAACTAATCTGTTTCAACCAAAGCTGCAGACTCAGTCTTTAATGCCACTATATCATTAATTATCTCAATTTTATCCACAATGGCCTAAGAAATGCCACAGAGACACCTTTAACCAAGGACACAGAGGACCTGATGAAAAAGGGACTCTTATTCTGTCAAAAATAATAATAAAGCCATTGCTAGTCCCTATAGGAAGTTAAAGGCAGAATGAGGAACAAGAGTAGATATAAAGAAATGTTAAAACAGCTGTTTTCTGAAAAATATAGAGTAAGGAGTACAGAGTATACTTTTCTATCTAAGAAGCATGACTAGGTATTTAACACAAATAGCCCTTTGGAAAAAAAAAAAAAAAAAAAGAAAATACACAGAATTTTCCAAAGCATAAATATTCACTAAAAAAGTGAGATAGTGGTGTGGTTTGTTGTGATGGAAGTCAAAGGTCAAACACCTTTTTCAATGGGAATCCTCAGAATATAAAGAGTACCAAACCTGACCTGCTTCACTGAAGAACAGGAACAATATTGTGAAGAAGCCCACAGAGGTAGTGTACTTGATTACACCAGTGTGGTGTCACTGACCTCAGAGGGGCTGCTTTGGCTTGTTTTTGGGGGTTTTTTTTTGCCCCCTTTCTTTTTAAAATGGGAGCAATGGACTGTCAGATCATGCAAGTCTTGGAAAATGTACAACTCTAAATTCTGAATATTTACTTTTGTGCAAGAAAGATGTTCAGTTTCAGTGGCCTAGATTAAGTACATGAAATTCATGAGTATAAGAGAAAACAGCAGAGTAATAGATTTGCCAGGACATTTTTCTACACTGATTGCAGCAGTATTACTAAATCCTGAATCAACCTAAAAGTACAGAACTGAATAAGTATTAGAGCTGTCCAATAAGATTTGATGAATGCACCATTCCATTAATTCTACCTTTTTTTTGTTGAATAAATTATTTGACAAATAATGGTAAAATTCATCAAATAATTTATCTGATGAATATATTTTTAAAGTAATCTACTAGCTCTAATGAATATGCAGGCAGTTTCTTAATGAAAAGCATTAGTCTACTGTTACCCTGCTTTCATCACTCATATGTCACTTTTTTTTGTATTTTGCAACTACAATCAGTATATTTTATTCATTTACCCATTCATTTATACATGGGAAGTTCAAAACAGTATGGTTAATCAATCATTGAAAGTATATTTTTGCTTTACTGTTGATTATTCATTACATTTATTACATATGGGAATGCTTATTAAAAAGAACTTGGCTTTTCTGAGACACCTCTCCCAAGAACTATTCCTGGTTTTTATGTTCCAAGTCAAGTTTACAGTAATGCTCTGAAAATTGCAGGGTCCATTTATAAGCCATTTTTTGTAGTTGCAAACACTACAATTACCAATTGTTTCAAGAAACTGAAGCTTGAAGCCAAGCCTCTGCACCTTCAAGGTCCCTGAAAAAACACATTAGAGAAGTAAAACAAGAGTGTACAGGAGCCACCTCCTCACTGCACAGCACTAGGATCTTTGGATGAAAGCCACAGAGAGGATTATTTGGATGATGTTCAATTTTGGAAATACTCCAACCTCAGAGAACAAGTCTGTGTTTTGTTATTACAGAGGGGATCTCAACAAATGATACAGATAGATTTATACCATTGAATGCCAAATTGTACCTGTTGATGTTACACATGTCACATTTCTGAGTCTCAAGTCCTCACAGGGGTATGCCAATTTATTGTGGCAGTGACAATGGGTACAATAGCCAAGCCTGCATGACTCTGTCAATATGGCAAAGGTACAAACCATGTTATCTTGGTTGTTTTTGAACTTGCTGCATGAAACTCAACCAAGGGAGAAGGTTGTGGCAGAAATGTACGTTAGAAGGGTTGCCTATAGCTGCACTTGGAGTAGCAGTGATTTTCTTCCAACTTTTCCTTTTAATGGCTTGTGAATTCATTAATGACAACATTAATAGACTTTGTCCAACCCTTCCGTAATTCTACTGCCAATTGGACAACTAATATATAGGTGTCCCTCACAATGGGTACGTGTGGAGAGACAGCCTGTGTCCACAGAGTTTAAAAGATGAAGTTATCAAAAAAGTCAGTGATGCAGAATGAAGCCCTTGCATAGCTCTGTTCCCACACAACACAGAGCAAGCTGTCCTATCAGAGGTGGGGAAAGTCATGAAGAAGTCTTCTTCGTTCAATGGGAACGACTTTGGTATTGGCTGACATCACATGCTCAGGAAAACTGCAGCCACATTACCCTGCAGACAAATGGTTATTTCCATTCTACACAGAGAGATTATTATTATGAGTGTATTACAAAAGGAAAGAAAATGTTCTATGGATTTTTTTCCATTTTCACACCTTTTATCTCTGGAGCTTATATTTGTATTTGCCTCAATCAGGCATGGGTTGTGGTACGTGTGAATGTTTGTCCCTTAGAGCTTGTGATAAACTCAATTTTTGATTAAAAAGTTTAAATATTCTTTATAAAAAATTTCTCCATACTTGTATGCTTTGATCTAATCTACTGCATAGTTTTAGCTAAAATGGTTGTGGTTCTAAAGATTACAATTATTAGGAGGAAGAAATAGTTTGTAGAAATTATCTTCAGCTTGCAGCTTGCTTTGCAAAGGTTTAAAATGCTCTTTCTTTGCTAGCTCCATCTAAAGAGCTTCTGACCCACTCCTTTTCATGTATTCTCACCAATCTAATAATAATAATTTTTAGATGGGATCAATAAGGCCAATGCTTTCCACTTAAGAATTCTAATGGAACTTTAATAAAAATAAGTAAACACCTTCAGAAGTAGTGTTTCTGCTTAGGCAATCAGAGGAGAACTTAAGTTTGTACTTCTGATAAACACTTGAGCTCCCTACACCTCACTATTAATGAGGATTAAAAGCCCAAAAATGTATTTGAAACAATGTGCCCCGAGACAGAAAATCCATTGGTACCAAACTGGTTCTGTTCTTCGTCACTTACACACTATCTCAAAAGCATATTACAGTATAATCCACAAGACAAACTCTGAATCCCCATTCACACAAACTGGGTTTTTTTGTTTGTTTGTTTTTGTGTGGTTTGGGGTTTTTTTGTTTTTTTGTTTGTTGTTTGTTTGTTTGTTTTTTTCTGGCAGGTTGGAAATCTTGGGAAGATATCAGCTTCTGTAATTAAAAGTTCTTCCTCAGTGGCACTACTTTTGAAAGAGTTTTGTCTTTGTTGCACTGGTGCCCATGAAGTATGCTCAAATGGAATACTGGACAATGGAAACAGAATTGCCATGAATAACATTCCTTCCACAGAGCAGACATCTAACACCAACTTCATCTTCCAGAGTGCCTATTTTCATAAGGTTTTCCATATTTTCATAGAATCATTAAGGTTGGAAATTACCTTCAAAATCATCAAGTCAAACTGTCTACTAAATATTATCAGGACCATTAAACCATGTCCTGAAGTGCCATGTTCAGATGTTTTCTGAACACTTCCAGGGATGGTGATTCCATCTCCTCCCTGAGCAGCCTGCCCCAAAGTATCACCTCTTTCTCAGTAATGTTTCCTAATATCCAACCTAACCTCCCCTGGTGCAACTTAAGCTCATTTTCTCTTGTTATCTGGGAGAAGAGACCAACACCCACCTCACTGCAACCTCCCTTCAGGTAGCTGCAGAGCACAATAAGGGTTTCCTCTCAGGCTCCTCTTCTTGAGGTCACTCAGACAAAAACCTTGGATGATAATTCCTTAGACAATAGCCTGGCCAGAGTGAAGGCAAATTACCCAGCTGTCTGCACTCTAAAAACATTTCCCTTGCAGCTCAGGCTTTAATTTGTTATCACCCAATCAAAACAAGCTGTCCAAATGCTAAATAAACAAATAAATAAATCACACAGCAGATGAAGCATCTTGCTGAAAACAGGTTGCCTTTCCTCCCAGGTCCGGGAGAGCATGATTATAAAAATACAATAATAAAGGTACGTGGATACTAAAAAAACAAGTTGTCAGAAAATACTTCTATAACACACCAAAAAAAAATAGCAAAAAAACCTACAGATTTGTCCAGCTGTCCAGATACAGCTCCTTTGTGTGGCTTCCCTTAAGAAAAGGAGTGGAAGAGAAAAAACAAGCTTTCTGGGTGCTGTCCTCATCCAAAGGAGGACTGCATTGCTGCATAGGGCCCATATCGAAGTCTATCACCTCCTCTTTTTCTTTTCATTTGCAGGAGTTGCTGGAAGCAGATACGAGCCTCAGAGCCCAGCTTGCAGCATTTGCCTCTGCAGCCAGATAGATTTATATCAAAGCAATTGCAGACCTATACTCTGTTCCTAAGACCCCACATCAGGCATACCCCAGCTAGATGATCCTAGAAGCACTGAGCCAGGGGAGATTATGGTGCTTTGCCTCTCTTGAAGCCTGCCGTGCTCTCAGGGAGGGTAAGATGGGGAGGTATCACCCTGCAGTTGCACCTGGCAGGCTGACCCCAGCCTATTGCCAAACTACAGTAGGAATTTGAGGTCTAATTTGACCAGAATTATACCTGATACTTTATTCAGCTTTGAAATGGCTAATGCACTGAAATACAACAGGTTTAGTATTGCCTCATGTGTTAGGCACTGCCTCTTCTTTTTCACAAATCCTCGTTATTTATCACCAAAGAGCTTAAAAACCAACAAAGGTTTGTAACTGACTTGACCACAGATGTCATGAGGCCTTATCATTGTACCTTTTCCTCCTGTTAGCTTCAGCTAGTGCCAGATCACTGTCAACTCAGTCATACATAATAATGCCCCATTATAGTTGAAATGGTTTGTTAAACTTTATAGCACTTAGAAATGCTCCCGAGGCACCAAAAACATCTCGGTTCAGAACTGAGCATGTAATACCTGCCAAATTTGCAGGTTTGAAACCACTTCCAATAAGAATTAAAAAGGCCCTCTTCACAGCTGAAATGGGGCTATCAATATTTGACTTGTCTGCCCATGTGAAATAGGGGGTTCTTTTCTCTGACGTCGCAATTTAGTTGAAAATAGCTTTGATGATGACAGGGTACAGAAGAGTGATAAAATCATAAAGATGACAGCCTAATCTTACAAAGATGACCGATCTCTGATAAGAGATTAAGTCCCACAACACTTGAAAAACCAGATTATCCGTCTGCTAGGGCTGGGATAGTGTCTGTGTGCACCCCCTGCCGAGCCATGCTGAGATGCCAATAACATACAAAGATGCAACTTCTTAGAAACCAGAAATGCTTCACAGAATTTTTCAAACCATTGGAAGGAAGAAAAGAAATCTCATCTTATATTGAGCTTTCTTTTGGAGCAAACATTCATTTTTCAGGCTAGTAAAGTATTTAGATGTATAGCATATAAGTAATTTAAAGATACTATAAAAAGGTCTAAATTAGCCAGTTCTGCCCTATAATTAGCACTCACAGCTATGCTGGCAGCAATTATTAAACACCTTTTATTATCGTTTTTATGTACTACAATAAAAAAAAGAAAATTATACTTACAAGAATTATTAGACATGCTGGTCCTATAAAACTCCATATAAAGTTATTCTTTGTGCTGAGCCAACATCTGAAAAGTAAACAGCAGAAAATGCCTTGGAATGTCACTATCATATCCTTAAATATGTTGATTTGGAGACAGAAACAGCAACTTACACTTCTGTGGTGCCATAGTACTTGTATCCCAGTGCAGCAGAGATTCCAACCACCACAGCTGGGCTGACATAGCCAAAGACATAGAAATTCTTGTGCAAGAAACCCTTGTTGTAGATGACTCCAACAACTATAAGGTAGAGGTGAATACCTTCGATGCACATCCATGCAAAAGCAGCTAGAAGGAAATAATGGAGTAATCCAGCAGTAATTGAACAGAAGAGCTAGAAATTCAATCAGAGAAAGCAAGAGTCACAATTCTATTGGTGTATTTCTTTTAATATTATAAACCAGCTTATGAACAGAAACCTAGTTCCTCCGAAGTTGTGGTCCAGCAGGCCAGATGTAATGCTGCTTGACAAGAACTTGGCCTACATCCACAAATGTGCTTGCTCATCAGTGTTTTCTGGAGCAGCTAGTAAAAAGAAGACTAGATTTCTACTTTTAAATCAGTGCACATCTTCCCAGAAAAACAGTATGAACAAATTGACAAGGTTAATCCCATAGTTGCAACTGCATAGTCTATATTCTTATCTGGTTTAGACAAAATTCATTGTAGTGTTTTCAGTAACAATGCAATTAGGCATAATGAGGAATTAATTCTGAAATAACTTTGTTACTACAAAGTTATTGTAAATTATATTTCTCAATCATTCAACACTGGAGTGCTACCTCTGGGTAGCAGTTCCTATCTTTTCAAGCCATTTTAAATTCTACTCAGCTACTTGTACTATGGGTATACTTGTACTATGGGTATTTTGATAATTTATGTCTAATTTAATTTCCTGAATTTGCAAAAAATCAACAGCCCAATGTGCATGAAAAGCAACAGGGACAGGTCAAGATCTTGCATGTAGAAAAGAAAGGAGTCCTCCAACCAACAGTGCAGTATTTTAAATGTCAGATTGGGATTGCAGCTCTGGACTGGCTTTTAGGGAAAATTGCCACCCAGAGAGCCACCAGTATAGCTGGAAGTGAGAAGTGAAAGTCCTGAATACATTGAGCCTACAGAGTAAAGTCAATGTATACAAGCTTAGACAAAGCTTAAACTACTTTAAATTACTATTTTATATTTATTAGACTGGCAAGTCAGTGTCACTTCATCCTGATACTAGGAAATACTGGGAGTAGATGGAAGGTCTTAAACCGCCTATTTACTTTACAACAGAAAGTCAAGATACAAGTGAAAATTACCCACCTTATTATTGTTCATATTAATTCCAATCAAAAAAATGAGTTCCGCCAGGAAAAGGCTGCAGCAGAGGTTTTTGTGAATTGTTGTTCTAGTGCTTTGAATTTCACTGAAGAACCAGAATGTAAAAATGCACATGGAGAGGCAAATCAACGAAATAATTATTCCTAGCTGAGTGATTCTTGTAAGAATGTTATAATTTGTAACACCCTGGGGGAAAATTATAATATAATATTTAAAAGAATAGCTTTGTACCTTCTCAAGAAAAACCTCATTCTATAATACAGTTCTTTTATTCTTTTCTACAAAATATTAATCAAAACTGTTTGCAGAGTTTCACTGCAAATGTACACTTTGGATAATCTAAAAAGTATTGGTTTTTCTGAGAGAAAAATATAATTCTAGGGAAAATTACTAATGAACCGTATATACTCCTGCTTTTGCATTTTTTGATATTTCTTAACAAAATTTTTTTATTAACATCAGTATCACTTTATATTATTTTTTAAATCAGATCATTTTAGTCAATGACAGATACACTGGCAGTAGAACAGATATTAATATGATACAAGCATTTTCTAATATAAAAGGACTTATCACAGCAGTGACATAGATAAGCAACATTGAATAACTGTCTTACTGAATTTGCAACATGATCAAAACAAGACTATGAAAGAACAATCACTTCAAACAAATGCTATTCCAGATACATAACATAAATGTTCTCCAAAGCAACACAGGCTACTTTAATAACAGATATGAATATTTTCTGTACAGGAATACAGTTACATTTGCTGCTTGATATTTGCACAAAGAATTTCTAAAATACATGACTGTGCATCAGCATAAGGATAGTATTCAGCTGCCAGTAAAATGTAACTAAGTTGGGTTGTTGGCTTTTTTTTTTTTTTTAAATAAAAGAGCAGAGATTATTCTCCTTCCAGCCTGCCTTTTCAAAATAACTACATAAGTACCTGCAAAGGTTTTAAATTTGAACTGAAGACTTAGGATGCTATTTGGCAACCAAGAAACAGTATCTATCAGCATGAAATTCACAGCTTGAGAGAACTGCCTCAATACGGTATATTCATGCTAATGTTCTGCTTGCTGTCAGTTCTCATACCTTACAAAGCTGCTTCCTGAAGCAGAACCTAAGCTCCTGCAGCTTCCCACGTAGACCCTGAAAAAATCTATGGGGTCCCTTAATATAAGAGGGACATAAATTGAATGGTCATTCTCACAGCTTTATGCTGGTGGTGAGTGTCCATGTTTAATAGTCAGAAACTCCAAATTGGTTTTGCTGGGAGAATTTAAAGCAGATTTTTAGGTGCCAAAGTCAGGCAAATGGGTGGCAAAGTTTTGCGAGAGAGAAATTCAGGGCCATATGGTTACTGACCACCAACGAATGCCAGTTAAATCCCACAGCAGTCTTAAAGTGGGATTTAAAATTAAGAGCAATGCACCAAAAATAAGCACAACAGACTGTGTATTTGGAACAAGATACTTTGCTGCATCACTGCTCTGTAATACTGCAGAAGGGACATAAGGAAATTCAAGCACATATGGGAAGAATTTTGTTTGCTCTGTGCACAAAAATTGTGTGTTTGCTGAACAAAAACAAGAGACGACCTAAAGGGGGAGAAGTACTTAACTTTGCATTGCAAGAAAAACATAAGGAATGAGGACAGGAGAGTGTTAGGCAAGATACTAAATTAAAATAGCACTTACAACAGAGCCACCTGAGGACATCAAAACAGCAAAATGAGTCAGATGATTACATTTGCATGAAATGTGAGTGGAGTTGGAATGTGTCAGCTCACAGCCTTGTGTAGCCCAGTTGCCATTCATTGTGTCTGCTGAGTAGTTCCAAAACGCACATTTAATATCTTTATCCACAGTCTGGAACAGAAACAAGATGTTTTACTGATGGCAAAAGGCAGGATATTTCCCATCAAGAGACTTTTAGAAACGTTAGCCAGGGCAATTCATTAAATATTGCTTGTTACCATTGGATGGTTGGGAAACAAAAAGCACATTCTGCAAGGCCTATTCCAAGCAATTAAAACATGCCTGGGGATGGAAGGATTTTATCCACACAGCTAACACCCAACCAAACATGTAGGCTAATCAGATTACAGAACCCTTCTGGCACTTGCAAAGGTGTTGGAATTTTTACCTACTGAAAACATTGTTTTATATACACCTGCTGAGCATGGGCTAAACCCCAAGGTTACAGCCAAGTTGCTCATTCTGCTCATAGTCCCTTCCAAATAAGCAGTTCAAAATCTGAGGCTTATTCTGTGTATTTTACAAAGTAATCTGGAATAAAGGCAAGGTTGTATCATGCCCCCTACTGCAGGTGTGACAACAAGTAAGATTATTAGTATTACTTATTACGATTAATGCTTGCTAATTCTAGGTTAATGAGAAGGTCCCCACTGTACTATAGGCTGTAAAAATAAATGCTAATTTATATAAAGGTGATCTTTAGCTCAAATATTAGAAAGCAAGTAGCAAATTCAATGACCAAGGTTAACACCTTGTCCCACTCTGCCCACCTCCCTAGAGAGCAATTTTCTTGCTATGCTTCTGATAACATTTTCTTTCATGTAAGGTAATTCTTCATGTACAAGTGAAGCAGCAAAACCCACATATACTGGAAGTAGAACTCTAAGTTTTAAATACATGTGTTCAGATTTCAGAAATAACAGTTGCAATATTACAAGTTCTGCTATTTCCTTCTAGCTCCATGATAACTTTTTGCATTAACTTTGAAGCATTTCTTCACAATTTAAAAAAAAATTTTTTTGATGCATGCTTAACCACATGATAAAATTTCAAGACAAAACAAAACACCTAAATGCAGAATAGTTGAGATTCTGTAATATTCTCCGATTCGGGCATCTGCAGTGTATTCATGCTACAATCCATCAAAGGTGATATTGTTCCTCTTGCTTTAGTCCCATAGTAATTTAATCTGTATTTCATAGATTGCATTAGCATGTCACATTTGAGATTGAATTCTCATTACAGAAATAAGTGACAAAATTCAGAAAACAACAGAATTATGTCTCAATCAATATATGATACACTGCAGGCACGGTTACATCATACAACATGATTAGCTGTTATTTTGTTTTATTTGAAGTTGATAATAAAGAAAAAAACCAAACTACAGTCCCTTACCTTGTCATACTTTAGGGTAAATGTTATTTTCTCGAGCTCATAGAGTGTAGGTGGATTTGAGCTAATTGCAACAGCTATAACTGATGAGCTTACTGTCTGTCGCTGCTCTGAAGTATCTTTTGAGGAGTGGTTTTTAGGTGGTGAAAGCAAAGAACCAATATTGCTGTACCGCAGAAAGACAACTGCAATGGTGCCTATCAATCAAACAGACCATGTTTAGTAGTTTGTGGGGGTTTTTATAAAAGAACAAAAGTGACGATGTTAAGGAAACAACAAAAACCAGACATTATTACAGGCTAGGGTATAAAATATGCAAAAGAGATGGAATCTTTGTGAAATATTTAGAAAAATGTTTCAAAGGCAATGAAATATAGTTTTTTTACAAACAAAGGAACTATGCCTAGAAAAAAATATATGTTTACATTGGAAACTTTAATTACATATGAGCATATATATTTTTCTTCTAGAGAAATACAGCCTTGCAACAGTTGGCTATACATGTGGTGTCAGGTCTCATAAACTAAACTGCCTCAGACTTGAAGCAAATACTGGGCCTTTCTAAAGTACCTGGCTTGCTTTGACTTCCAGTACAGAAGAGCCAGGATGGAAGACACAGAGAAAGTAAAAAGTATTTTAGGATGATCTGAAAAATGTCATGATCATTCTTCCAGGTACCAAGATAAACCACACTTCTAGAAACCAATTGTTGGCAAGATTCAGATTAGCTAGAAGATTAAGATTTAAAAGATCTTTTCTTTTTTATTTGTTTAGGTGGTTTAATTCCTGATCTGTTTAAAGAAATGTATTTATTTTTAGTGATGACAGTAGTTGTAAGCTATTTCTGCAGCACTCTGAGGTCCAAGGCAAGATCTGAGCCCTGCTGATTTTGATACTGAAGAATACATGTTCTTGCTCCCGTGAACTACACTCTAAATATAAAAGATGCACCAATTTTTGGAGGAGGAGTAAGAGAGATAATTGAGGCCACAGTTAGTAGGGCTTGGAAAACTGCACATTTAGTTATTTACTAGTGGGTACAAGTCTATCGAAGGTGTTTAGTAACCCATCTACTCTTTAACCTTTGATTCTTACCATTAGAATGAGATTCCTCTCTCTTCTTTGGGGAGATCTTTATGTAATCTCCTCCCATGTATACATGAGTGTGAATGTGTTTCATGTGGTGTGGACCAAAAGCAAACACCTTGAGTGCTGCAAAAGAAGAAAAATACTGTACAAATCACAACTCCATTACAGTCTACCATAGTTTACAGCCAGGTTAATAAATGTGCTATTAGGTTATATAATTACTGTGATTTTTAAGAATATATCATAGTGTCAGATATTTCAAGAAAAATGCTATTAATATAAGATGTTTACTTAGACCTCTGTGTTTTGTTATTTTCTTGCATACATTTTGCTCTCATACTTTTTACATTTTCCATGAAAAATATAGTGTTTCATTTACCTTGCATTAAATTAGGCTCTGAAAAGTACAATGTAGGTTATTTTAGGAAGAGCTATTGCTTTATTAAAAATGTATTTCTGAAAGGGGCCACAAATCACAGTTATAAACAGCAAGGCATAAAATTCTCTACTGAATAGTAACATTTGATAAAATCCAATTTTTGAAAAGTATTTATTTTATAGTTATCTATCCATGCTACCAAATGCACATTGCACCATGAAATAATGATGTGTCTCATCGAAAATCAAACAAACAAGCACCACCCCTCAGGACAAAAACTGCATCAGAGGACAGTGAGCTCTTAGCTTGGTTCATTATAGTGCTGAGTTTCAATCACTCCGGATGGGAACAAAAAAAAGTCAATCAGGACTTTTTTTTTTTAAGACAAAACAAAACAACAACAAACAAATCTAAAACTTGACTGATGGAGGAATATCACTAAGCTAGACCATCTGCATTGCTTATAGCACAGCACACAAAAATAATACGAGCTATTCAATAGACCATCTGTCAGAAAATGTTTGTCAGGACGTAAGAAACAGTTTTCTGTGGCTGGAGCTTTGAAAAGCTGTAGTTCAAGAGCTTTTAAGATAAAAAGCAGTGGAGAGAGAGGTAGTAATGTAGGTCTTGTCAGATGCCTGGGGCATAGATGAGGAAAATAGATTAATGATTAAAAATAATAACACAAAAAAATGTTTGGCCCAATTTGGAAAAGAGCTAATTCAGTTTCCCATTTTAGAACAAAAACAAGCCAAAAATTCACTGGCCTTTTAATGTGGAATTTCCTCCCCATTCTCTTTCTCAGTCTTTTTTTCTCACCTTTGTCCGACTGATGTTCAAGCTGCCACCAGAGGCTGCACTCAAATCCTCCCTTTTTCACCTTCATGGACTCAGTTCTGTGGCCAAAACAGTCCCTGCTTTCAGCCAGGGTCTCAGGGGAATGGAGGTTCACAGTCAAATTCTAGCACCACTCTGGATCTGCTGCAGACCCAAGAGGTTCATAGATTCATAGATATTAGGGGTTGGAAGGGACCTAGAAGATCATCTAGTCCAACCCCCCTGCCCGAGCAG